>PNEQ01037198.1:0-19329 GCA_003012365.1 Medauroidea extradentata
AAAATATAAGAAAAGTTTACTTAGAAAAATTGCTTGAAATTAAATTAGCTTTCAAATGAGTCCAAACACGATATAAATCCAATAAAATTGACATGTAAAATTCTATGCTTTTCTCTTGCTTTAAAGTTAAATTTAAAATTAAAAATAAAATTTTAATGTAAATTTCTCTACTCGCATCCCCAATTAATAGGTTGGATCCTGCCGTATACATCCTTATACCTGGTTAATTTGGACTACTTAATTTGTTATTACAAAAAAAAACATTTTACGACAAAAAAAATTGACATTACTGTGTGATAAGAGGCCAAGTAAGTGCTACGTGCCAGTGCACGTCACAACACTAGTATCACAAAGTTGGAAAAAACATATTTCTCCAATGGGGTACGCTAAATGTGTCCTCACAGACAATGGACCGCAATTTGCCAGCTAACAATGGAGCAAAGCCTGCACCAGACTGGAAGTAGAGGTTTGGACAACTCGTATCTACAACCTTCAGGCAAACCTGACTAAAAGGCTCGATCAGGAACTGAAGAAGGCCATGCAGTTTAACTCGCAACAAGATGACCGACATTAGGACAACGCTGTCCCCCAATCCTGAACAACTTATGAACACAGGTGAACGACGCTCTAAAAGCCAGCCCTAATGAATTCCTCCTTGGAATTAACCTTCAGCAATATGTGGAATTGAAATGGAGATGAGCACCAGCTAAGGCCTTCTCTGCCCAAGAGATAAGGATACACGCCCAGAAGCGAACCTCTGCTGCAGAGCAGCACTAAGCAGAATATATCGTCGGTTTAGAGGTAAAACTGACTAAGTCCACTTTTCATGAAAATTACAATTTTTCTATTTAACATTTCATTATAGCTGTATCTTTCAGTAGTAAAAGTGTCCAAGTCCTATCCTTATTGGTTATTAATATATAAAACTACTGTTAAATGATCAAGTCCAGAACATTAGGTAGCGTAAAGGTGAAAATGACTACATGGGACTTCTCCAGTTATGATTATGATATGTAAATGTGTTCAAGTCAAATAGAGATCATTTTACCTATGTATAATTGAATAACTCCATAATGGCTAAGGTAAATATAGTTCTTACCAGTAGAACAACACATTAAATTATCCAAAGGAAAAAAAACATGGCTAATCACTAATAACCATTTTTTTAGCTGTAATTAGAAATTATTAATTGTTTTGATTTAGCAATTTTTTTTTCAATACAAATTTATCACTTAACATAGTTTAGTCAGTACTGCTTACCTAATTTTAAATTAATTGATATAAAAATAATTAATTTTGTTGATAAGTTTATTTAAAAGCTCTAGTTAGCTAGCACTAGCACAATGTGCACATCTTGCATTGTTTTGTCTATGATTTTGAGGCTGTCTCTATGAATTGGGATTTGTTTGTTGTGTATGGAATTCTGTTGAATGGTCAGAATAGTTCATGTGAAGTAGCCTTATAACTAGGCAGAGCAAGAATAAAAACAAAATGTTGTGCCATGGAAATTATATTGTTAGTCTTTTCACAAATAGTACCAATTTGCCCAGCAGTGATGCAAATAAAGTCTGTTACGGAAATATGGCGAGCATTGTTTTACATTTATTAAATTACAAAAAAAAAAATTAGTGATGATTTCAAGAGGTTTAACCTAATCCATCTTCAAATCCCTCTCAGTGGATAAAGAATGAAAATAAGAGATTGCACAGTAAAGGAATGCCATACAAATCCAATAGTGGGCGCATACAGTTGCCAAAAATATCCAAACCAGTTGACTGCACGAAATGTTACAAATGCACAACCAAATTTGATGATGGTTTCAGAGAAAAGACATGCAGTACGTACCACTCACTATCATATTCAAGACAAAAGGATGCTTCAACTTGTCAACTGTTCTCCTGTTGAAAGAAAGCGTAAATGAACAAACACAGGAAATGAAAGGGTACAATCAAAATGCTATTCTTTTTTAAAGATCATGAGAAAGTCAGAATGTGTAAAAATGTTTTCTTAAAGACACTGAGTATTAGTCAATGGTCCAGTAGACACTGCAGTATGTAAAGCATAAGAGGCAGAAAATTTTATGGAAGAGGACAAAAGAGGAAAGAAGGTGCCAACAAAAAAAAACCCCACTTGGTGCTGTTTTGAAAATAAGGGCTCATATAGAGAAGTTTACAACTCAAAGTCACTACTGCAGAAAAGCACCAAAAAGAAAGTATCTCGACTCCAAGCTGTCAATAAGCAAAATGTTTGAATTGTTTAAAAAGGAATGCATTTAACTAAGTGTTGATTTTGTTCCTTTTGCATAGGTGTATCGGAATGTATTTTGCAGTGATAATAATCTTTTTTCCTAAGTCCGAAAAGGATCAGTGTTTAATTTGCACAAACTATGAAAGAGCAACTGGCAATGAAAAAGAACACCTTAAAGAAGAGTTTCGAGAACACCAAAAGAGATGATGCAATGACAAGTAAAGCTCAGGATAAAGTGAGGTATAGTAATTACTCAACTTTTATGAGTGCTTCATTTTATTTAGAAAGTGTTCTCCAAATACTCTGTTCCGAAGTCTCACACATTCACTACAGCAGAAACATTCAGCATTCAATTTGACAATCTATGTAGCTTCTCCGCCCAACAAAGGATACTGCTTTTCATGGACAGAGGTCAGTGGTCAGAGAGGCAGTTCCGAAATAGGAACAGCTCTATTCAGATGGTTTGAAACCCTACCAACTAAAGTTGAGGAAGTTTCATTGTTTTCGGATACCTGCAGTGGACAAAATCAGAATCAGCTTATAATTGCCCTGTTTTAATTTGCTGTGCAAAATTTTCATTTCAAAGTCATTGAACACAAATTTATGGAAAAGGTTAGTACACACAAGGAAGTGGATTCCATGCAGAGTGCTACTGAATTGTGCAAAAAATAATGTCCCAGTATACCTCATAAGACTGGCTTAACATTTTCCAGCTAGCTAGATCAAAGAGAAATATAAATAAAAGTAGTGAGCAGTAGAGCTGAGGTATGAAGACTTCAAGAATTTAAAAGATTTAACAAAAACGACAATGCACAATACCACACATGACACAATGAACCATCCAGTGCAACGGCTGAAAATAAAACAACTAAGGTATGAAAGAGACAAAAAGGGAAGCATCCTTTTCAGCTACAATTACAACAGTGAGTACAAAGAGCTGAAAGTGTCTGGCAAAGGAAGACCTCCCAAGATACCTAAGGACTTTAAGCAACTGTATGTACACAAGGAACATTAGAATTTTCTCTGGAAAAAAAAAAGATCTGTTGAAATTATGTGACACAAAGGTAATTCCTGAAGATTATCATCATTTCTACCATGCATTGCCACCAACTGAGAAGATGTGTATAAATCAAGAACCGGACATGTTATCAGACAGTGACATTTCTGATTGGTTACTAAATGATTCATCTATTACGGTGAAGTTTAAGAACATGTTATAATTCTGCCCATTTTTACTGACAATGGAGTTAGGTTTACATTTATACAAAAAACAACAAGACAACTTGAAAGGACGAGCAAAACGTTGGATGAATTCGTTTTTGTTTAATTTTTTTTATCAGGTATGATTTATTTAATTGTAATGCATTTTTAAAATTCTGTGATTTATTTTTGCTTTTGTCATTAGTAAAATGACAATTTGATGTACATTATGGATGTAGAACTTGCATTTTATTTCATAAATTAACTGACTAAGTTGTACATTTTCTGTCAGATAACCCGTTTATAGAGCGGTTTACCAAGACCCAGTTTTATGTAATAAAATTATTATAGGTATAGCGTTAACAACTTTTTATTCTTTCTATAACTTTGGCATTCCTGTGCACAGTGTAACCAACATTTTTATGAGATTTTACGATTCTCAGTTACCACCTTGATTAATGGAATGCATTTCCAATTTACAATCTGATTTACGCAAAATGATTAGATCTAGACTCAGTCAGTTTTACCTCTAAGCCGTCGATATACAGCGAAAATATCCACAAGCCAATTAAGACTCTCAAGTTCAAGCTCTCGCGAAGAGCAGCCTGTCCTCTAAAGGACCTGAGCACTCTCCAGCCGTGCATATCATTTCCATGCTGGTCTAGCACCCAAATGGGAAGGCAATGTCATACAGCAACGAGACCATGTCTACTGGATTGAAGATTCCAACGGAACAGTCAGTACCGTCCACCAATCCTGCGTAAAATCACACACAATAATCAACCTGGATAGACCAATACCATGACTAGAGCTCAACAACCCACAACTGCCATCCCCAGAGGACCTATCAGGAGATTACACCTTCTCTACACACACACCCACCTCACCCAAGGAGACCTACAGCCTCAGCCCACAGCTTCGCCTAATGCACACCGACGTATGTCATGACTATCATGAAGACCAGCTTGCCAATCATTCCAACCATCCAACCACTGGGATGACACCCAGAGGGGCACCGTCACCACAAGGAGACTCCTCTTATCAACCACTCACTAATGAATACTACTCGAATAAGCACCTCCTCACTGGTACGGACAAGGACCCAGTGGACCAGCACACCAAGGGGGTCCTCGCCTTGCTAATCACAAGGTACCACCCTTCAGGACCACTCCAGCCTTACTATTCCAAGGGCCACCTCCTCTCTCCATGGCGAGAACTTATCCCATGGTCCCAACCTGGAGAACCAGCCATCCTGCCAGCACCCAGCTGATGAGCCAAGGCCATTGTAAGCCAATTCCTGTCACAGCATCAATGCTGCCTCTGGAACAGGCACCCTTCAGACAGCCACCCAGACCACTGCTGAGTCACCAACACTGGCCTCTCGCCACCAAGGACCCAGATAGCACCAGGTTTTGTGGCGAACCTGCTGAGGCGAACTTGCCAGACAAAATGGAAGGTAGTAAAGACACCATGGCGACACACCCGCACCAGAACATACCAGTGACCCTGTAGTCAATTCCAGGATAATTCAAGAAACCAACGAGCATATAGCCATGCCAATAAAGTATTAATACCTAGAAATATGCATGGTGGAATGTACCTTCTTCTAAAGGTACCCTGGAGAGAGAATTGGTTTTTATGATGCCTCTCTTTTCAGTCAAGGGCGAGGTGACCCACCCCCATAGGTGCTAATAACATTTTTACACTCAATTCCATATTTTGTAAATGAAAGGGTTAGGCCTACCTTCTTTTGCCCGAGGGTTAATGTAGAATCAGTATCAAAAACCATATTCCTGTAACATTTTTGAATAACCAATATCCTTCAACGTTTATGTTTACAGTCTGTGACACCAAAGAATCTTATGAGATAAGGAAATAACGAAGCCATCCAGAATTTAAAAGAATCTGAGAGAATGAATATGTAAACTGTAAACAATCAATGCTGCTGTACTGTATGTAATATTATGTTAGTGTTTTGTATGTGTCCGGCAACACGAGGTATTATAACGGATCAATGGAAAGTTTTGTAAATCACAGAGTAGTTTTGCTGAGGGAAAAATGTGGGCTTTAAGATACGCAACTGCTAGCAGAAGACAGCCACCCTTGTCAGCGCAGACATCCCACCAACCACCTAACGGGACTTTTGCCTCTTGCCAGGGTATAATAAGTGGGCGCTCGCTTAGCCAAGTCAGCAGTCTTGAGCTCCGGTCTCCTCCATGAACGATCCTAGGCACTCGCTCCCCATTCTTGAAAAAGTATGCCCTACCTAGATCCTAGTAATGCTTCTTGAAAATTGTGCTTAAGTTCCCCCTCTTCCTCCAAAGGTTTGCTTCATGAAAATGAACCCTAATCCCGACCCTACCAATATTATTGCCTAGTCACTCTGGGAGCTACTGAAACACCCCCTAGCTATGCAGGTAGTAAAGGGAATGCTCTCCATCACACCTGCTATGGCCCCCATGTGGCACGTCTTTGTTTCCCCCAAGAGATGGAAGTTAATCTATAGAAAGTCAGTGCATGCAGCTCCATACTAGATGACAAAGTGGTCAGTACAGCGTAGTGTAGATCGTGAATGTGTGTGTTTCATATAACCTGGTGTAAAAATACAGTAGAATTCTAAACTAGTGAAACCGTGAAAATTGTACAATCATGAACTCACGTAAATCAGTGATTCCAATATAATCCACCCAGTAGTTCCCAGACAAGTATGTTTTAACATTATCATGGTGCAACAGATATGAGAAAATGTTAATTTACGTAATTGTATCCAATTAGATAATTAATGAAATGAATAATATAGAAAACACCTAAAGAAAAACTGGTTTGCAGTACTTGAACAATAATGTTAAAGGCAAATATGTAACATATTCACTGTAAATGAGTGAACGTTAATGCATATTTAATAGGGATGGGTAAAGATAAGTTTTTGATTCCGAACATTCCAATTATTTTGTCGACACTCGAATCTAGTCCGGATCCCGATTATCTTGAATAAATTATGTTATACAGCATTATGTTGTTTTGAAACATAGCAATAATGTATGTGCATGTGTGTATATCATATACATATATAATGAAGTCCATGTCAATTGAACGAATTAGAATCTTTTAAACATTTTCATAAAATTAATCACGTCTTGGGAGCACCATGGTAGAGTGGAGCGTCTACCATGACATTACACTTCTAGCAGTACGGACTCAGCATTGCATGCTGCAGAGTGTAATATCTTCTGTGACAAAAGTCTATGTGCCAAGTCCCACTACCATCCGAAGATGCCCAACCCATTCAATAGTGATATCTTCAAGCATTGTACCAAATATCATAGGCTGTATGCAGCACGAAGAGTAACGGCAATGTTTTAATATTGATTGTTTACTTATTTTTCATTTATCCATTTACAATATTTTGTTCTTGGTGTTATTAAATATCGTAAATAGACAATGAAATTTACAGTGATGTATAAAATCTACTGCTCTAAATTGTTTTCTCTGTAATGGCTGAAAAGGGAAGCACAGCAGCTGCCATGGGTTGGTTTAAGATATTAGTCATAAATTTGTTACAACATGGCTTTTAAATTTGGCAGAACTGACATAATTTGAAAGTGATTTTAGGATTCAAAATATGTTGTGTAATAAGCCTGTCGAGTTACAGATAGTTTTTTTGGTCAAAATAATGGGGATGATATACATGCATAAGTACACTATTAATTTGGATCATCATATTTTATGCAGCATCTGGCAAACAAACAAATACATCTTTTATAGGCTGTGAAACTTAAACAAAAATGAATTGATAACTGATGTGCCCAAATGTTACTTAACCAATTCTCAGTTTTGAAAAGAATCAATTTCAATAGATCAAAGAATTAGTGTAGTATATTTAGTACACTGTATAACCATAATTTTGCATGCTGTGTTTGTGCAGGCATGCTGACTAGCTGGAGGCTGTGTCAAAACACATTATGGACTAGCCCATGACTCATAAGCCGGACTGCCTCATATTGGAAATACCCCCGAACTGTGTCACAAGGACCTGTTTCAAGTGCCCTTGAATTGTGTACAACTGGCCTACGAGGCTCAAGTCACGTCAGAATAATGATGTAATGTCTATTTTTATACCCCTGTAATTCAATGAATCCCAGAAGTTTGGGCTGAGTATAAATACCCTGGATCAACAGATTTGAGAGAGTTCGCTATTGATTCTGCAAGAAGAATGTGCCAAGCTTGTGGAGTGAGACTGGTGAAGACATCTTGATGATGTCAAAAAGAGTCTACTGTGAGGTTGCAGGCACATACCTTCGGAGCAGCATTGGGCAAAACAAGAGGACTGCTGCTACAGGTCGGTGGACAAAAAGCAGGTGTGCAATGGGAGTCGAACCGAAGATCTCAAGAGTGAAGAGAGTAGTACACTCGGGGTGCTGCGCAGTACACTGCGATTTATCACCACTTCAGACTGTTAAGGTTGTACGTTACCACTATTTGAGAGACTGTTAATTGGATGTATGACTGAACATTTATTGTGATTTGAAGTCTTTAGTTAATTAATGATAAATATTTTTGTGCTTTAATTGTCAAAGTTAGTTAATGTTTCTGTGGCATGGTAGCGGTTGTGTGACTAATAAGGGTGCTGTGAAAGTAATAGTTGATTGCTGTTTTTTTTTTTGTATTTTTGTAAGCTTTGTGAGCTAGTAAATCAAGAACTAAATTAAACTCTTTTATTTCTAATTATAAGACCTCTATTCCAAAGAGCTCAAAGAATTGCCCACTTGTAAATTTTGTAAACTTGTAACAATAATTTGTTTGTGATAGTAATCTGATCCATTAATAATTAAAATTTGTCATTTAAACAGCTGGGTTTCCTTTCAAGTATCATATAAAAATACAATCAAGGATTCACCCAGACACTGTAACAAACCTGAAAACTTCTTTTTCACTGTCAGCATCTGGAAGCATATCAATGTCAGTTTCATCGAGTGAGGAATCTGAATGGGGATATGGTGGCACTAAACTGCGACCTGGGCATCCTGCAATGTTACCTTCGCCAGTATCAATCCAACTAGTATCATCTAATATTCTCTCCCCAGTATCAGTACGAGTATGTCTGCAATGTCAGAGATCCACAAACACACACACATCAGTACACAGGCTACATCACTGACACAATTCACTGTAAATAAATGTGGAATCAATAATAAAAACAAACTAAAAGGATTTATAAACTTGTTTATTAAATAACTTGCTAAATATGATTTTGTTTATGAAATGTATATCCAGATTTCTGTTTTACACACACGTACATGTGTTCATGCAAACACACACAGTAAAACCTTGTTAATTTGAAGTGTTTGGGACTGAATTTTTCAAAATATAATTACATAATTTCCAATTACCCAATTAAAATAACTAATTCTTTGAACCTTCTCTCCCACACTTTGAACTGTTAACATTCCGCATGTTTATAATAAAATAATAAGCATTTTGTAATATTATAGTGTGGACTAACATCTTATAAATGTTTTAAACCCAAATCTGGCAGTTGAAATCAACGGTACATGGGGTTGGATGTGTGTACTGTTTGTTGCCTGCCAAACGCTACTAGCCATTCTACTGGCCAGCATCCTACAGCAGAAATGGTGACTTATGCATGAGAGGAAAAAAGATTAAGTGTAAGAGAAAGACAGGCACTAACAGAGTAATGCAACAATTTCTAAAAATAAATGAGCCAGTCTCCTAGTGCGTGTAGACGTCTGTTGAAAGTATGTGGCTTAAAGCAACAAATTCTCTTCGTGTCATCGCCATTGGCTTGGCACTATTGCTCCCCTTGCACAACTGCCTTTAAGCTTGCGTGTGAAGGATTTTGTCACTGCTGAGCCCCTTACCCATAATATTTTTTGTTGACTCTGTTTTCCTTTCCCTTCTGTATGCTAAAATGTGTTGCCGGCTTGTCATCAAAACTCACTCGCCTTACTTGCTGCTTTATTTTGTTACCCATATTCCTTCCAACCCTTATGATTTTCTCTTTCTATACATTCTCCCCCCACCTACCCTCAAATGTCACACGCTCAGCATAACCATAGATTTTCATGTGCTGTGCCACTCCTACCCTCACATTCTCCCTTTCCTCTTTCTTCAGACACATGCACGCACGCACACACACGCGCACACACACACACACACACACACACACACACACATTCAAACTTGAGCGGCGTGCACAGGCAAAGCACATGGCAAGGATGCCTCCACAAGGTCGGCACGACTTTGACTGGCGCAATAATGGAACAAATCCAAGGCTGTACAAATCCACACTGCGCTGTTTTACTCTTAATTTTTGTTATGTTTACATACTGGTTTTTAAAACTTGACTTTAAATTACAGATTAACTGTTTTTCGAATTAACCATACTGCATAACACCTAAACCCTATTGTTGAATTTTGGGGAATGATACATCCTTCAAATTAGACAGAATTTTGAATTAACTAATATCGAAACAACAAGGTTTTACTGTGTGTGCATGTATAAATGCATATGCAGATACATATACACACACACATCCACAAAAGTGTGTGTGTGTGTATGTGTGTATATAACAGCAATCATTACAATTATTTTATTGTTTTAAATTTTAGTAAGTTATTGCATACATTCAGTCTCTACAAACAATAACCATAATCACTTCCATGTTGGTAATCTTATTTCAAGTCACCTATCTAATCTTTTATACTTGTGAAGATAAAGAAAGGTCAAAGAAAAAAAAATAGTGGGATTATACTGTGTTAATACGAAGAGCATTATTGCAAAACATGTTACATCCACTTACAACTAATTTTGATGTGACAGTGGTAATGTATAGCTTAAGAGCTCATACATATTGTGCAGTTGAGTTTGGTGCAAAAGAAGTTATGTGTGTGTAGTAACCAAGCTAAATAAATGGTATTTGGTTCAGATAGTGTTATATCCATTTTTATGTTTGTTGCAAGGAAAGTTGTGAGCTAGCAATGTCAACTTTTTAATAAGCTGTAGTAGTAAAAAACGCCACAGTCATACTTAAATGAATATAAACTAGAGCAATAAATGTACACAAAGTTTTATCAAAACACCAAAATAACATTTTTTAAAGTTGAATCACTGCAGAGCAGCATGAATATCATAACACTCCAGCAATGTATGATGAAATTATAAAAATCCAGCGACACTTTACATGAAAGTCTAAAGATAACATTTTTCATTTCCCAGATTAAATCACAGTATTATTGTAAAACTTGTATAAGTTTTACCATAGAAAACATGTAATTCCTTGACAACATGAGTAGGTGTTTCCTGCCTGCTGCTACAGCAGACAAATGTTTGAATTCTGTGTCCTTATGTGTGTATTGCAGTCTGTAGGTCATCCGTAATAGCAGACATATTGGTGTATTAGATATCTCGTTTCACACTCGCGACACTGAACATTGTGCTCACAGCTACTCAGGTATGCTATTCAGATCCCATGTACACTAGACATTTCCTTCTTGTTTTGGTCCGTACTATGATCTCTCCAATTATGGAATACTATTTTTAACATGGTACGAGAGAGAGAGAGAGAAAGAGAGAGAGAGAGAGAGTGTGTGTGTGTGTGTACATGTGTGTGTAGAGAGAAAGAGCTAAGGTTAATACTTGGTATGTTCAGAATTTTTTTAGTTATTTGTTTTAAAGAAAATTTTTGGGCAACATCAGCTGGAGCAATAACTTGAGTTGTTTTCACATGTCAGGACTTTGCATATTATAGTTTAGGACAAATTACTGCACAATACATACACTTGAACAAATTAGTATTGAAATCATAATATGAAATATACTTAATTTGTACAAAAACTCTATTTTGAGGCTCCCTTTAAAAAATCTATGCAGAGGTGGGAAAATAAATTGTCTACAAAAATACCTAGAAGTTTAACAGCCCGTTTAGAATAAAAATTTCTATCATCTATTTTTATAAGCATTCTTAATAAAATTATGTTCTCCATAAAAATTTATAAACTGAATTTTTTTGGCATCTAAATATAGTTTAATTTTTACATTGTAAACAGCTATTGCATCAGTATCTTTATGTAGACAATTACAATCAGCTATGGAGCTAACAACTAAAAGATTTTTAAACCATCCACAAATAATAATATAACGGAAAATTTTATTATTTCATGCATGTTGTCTCTACAAAAATTATGAATCACAATGGGGATAAGCATCTACCTTGCAGAACCCCAAATGAGATATCTTTAGGCAATGATAGCCTATTTTATAAACTTAATTTGGAAGCTCCTGCAAGGAAAGGATATATTTTTAGCAAATTTACAGTATGTTCGTTAATACCCACAGCAAATAACTTATCAATTAAAATATTACAGTCTACGGTGTTGAATGCTTTAGGAAAATCTAAATAGATGGCATCAACCTAACCCTGGAGGTTACAGGCTTATAAATGGGATTATAAAATTCTAATAGATTAATGAGTTGTTTTCTTTCAAACAAAGTTATGCTGAAAAAAATTATTGTAACAGTGAAAAATTATAAGGCTATGAATAATTTTTCCAAAAACCTTTGATAAGGAACATTAAAGAGAAACTTGGCTTATACTTGTCAATGTTGTTTGTCTTCCCCTTTGAAAAGGGGAATAACTGTTGCTTTCTTCCAAATTTTAGGAAAAGACCCATTTGATAGACATATATAAAAAATATGAGAAAGAAGAGGAACAAAAATATATGCACAACCTGTAACAATAAAGTTATGCATTTAATCTGGGCATTTAGATAAGTAGGTTTTACGTTTTTTAATACTACTCCACAAAACAGTATTAGGACTAATTACCAAATACGGAGTTAAAGGTTTGAACAGAATTTGATTGAAATATATAATTTGAGATGACATGAAGACTAAAAAAAAAACAGAAACAAATTTTGTAGCAAAAAATTTGATTAAAACTTTATGGTTGGTAATGTTATAATTACTGATTATGAGAGTTATATTGGACTTCTAATTACCTCACTGATTTGATATAGCTCCAGAAATTTATTGGTGCCTTATTAAATCTTTTCATTTAATCTGATAAAACAATTTTTTGATCAAAATTTAACTTATTATCTGTAGTAAGAGTACCATTGTTACGGAAAAATTATTTTGTAACTGTATGTTAATTAATGAAATGGTATATCTTGTAAAGGGTATATGTTAGAAGAGTAGGACAGTGGATGTATGATCATGTGAGAGTTCAAGGGGTCAACCCTCTCCATCAACCAGGCTGTGTAGGGGTTCAGTTAGCAGTGGCACACGGCCCCAACTAAGACACAAGGTTCAAGTCCTGGACTAGTATGTATACTGGGGGTCTAGCCTACTCGAGGCTGTCTCCGGGTGCTCCGGCACTAAGCCACTAGGGAAGCTGCTGTAACGCATTCCACGGCTTATTAATGCATATGCCTATTTGGGAAGCTGCTGTAACACATTCCACGCAGAGGTATGATATTCTTATTAATGCATATGCATATTTGGGAAGCTGCTGTAACACATTCCACGCAGAGGCATGATATTCTTATTAATGCATATGCTTGTTTGGGAAGCTGCTGTAACACATTCCACGCAGAGGCATTAGTTTATTGCGAGGAGACATATGTGATGCTTGTATACAGTGTGTTGTGAATTAATAAACTCTAGTTACGGAAATTTCGTCGATTTATTATGTATTAACATTTAATTGCCACGAGAGACGATATTGCTCTCAAAACCCAGTAATTAACTTATGTTGTACATGTGTATCCAAACCGCTCGGGATATCACATGAAATACTGGTGTCAGATGTGGGGTTGTGGCAAATAAATTGCGGAAGGATCAGTGACATAGAGACATTGACAGTGCCGGGTCGTGAACGAGTAAGCCACGAGTCGAAAAGACGTGCAGCAGTAGAAGACGTGTGAGAAGCGGCATAGACGGTCACGGAAACAACAACGATCTCAGTTCCAACAAACAATAACCAAGAAGGCGATCAACGAGTAAGTCACGGTCCACGAGCTCTATTGACATAGCGGCACGGCACGCGCACGGAGAGATAAGGTCGGGCAACCGCGGCGGCTGAGAACGAACGGAACCAGCGATAACGTCAACAACAAGGCAGCATGAGGTAAGGAACACGGGTCAGCGTCCAGGCAAAGGAACATCACGACGGGACCAGAGGTAACAGCAGCAACGAGGCGACAGCGAGATAAGGAGCGCGGGTCAGCATCCACGCAACAGGACATCACGCGGAGTAGCTACAAGCAAAGAGACTTCATCCGGCCAGGATCACCTCGACGGCAGCAGAGAAACTTCACCACAGTGAGGAGTACCTACGAACTCAATATGCTAAGGTCAGTGTGGTTAGCAGTGTAGAATATAAGTTGGAGAATCACCACCCGTTAAGCAGTACTTCGGAAAGTCCAAGGAAATATCTGAGGGTCTCTCGTACAATAATACGGAATGGCAGACAGTTAGACGGTAGCGAATCAGGGGACCAATTTGTCTCGGTCACTTTGGATATTAGGTTAATCGCACAACCTTTTTTTGATGGCAATTAGAATAAACTGCGGGAATTTCTGGACAATGTAGATACAGCTTTTGAACTAGTCGACCCTGGAAAGCATGACATTTTGTTGAAATTCATTAAGTCAAAAATCGTTGGGGAAGCAAAGTTCAAACTTTTAGCTCGCGAACGTACAGGAACTTGGGATGATGTAAGAGATATCTTAGAGGAAAATTATGCCATTAGGAGACAAATTGATTTTTATGCGTGCAAGTTGGCAACGCGACACAAGGGAGCAATGAGGGTGTCGCAAATTGGGGCAGTATAGTTGACACAATGGTTACAGAGCTAAAGGAAGCAGCGTTGAGAGTATGTACCCAATCACAGGCTGAAGGCGCATTAGCTCTAATTCAGCATTTGGCTCGAGCATGTTTTGTTCAAGGGTTAAGCAACGAACGGGTACAGACCACAATTAGGAGTACAGGAAATCAAATCAGCTCGTTAGGACTTTCAGTTGAGGCGGCTTTAGAAGAAGAATCAAATATATTATCAAGCAGGGATAGGCACAAGTCCGGTTACGGTAGAGACAAAGAAATCCGGGAAATTAATATTTCTTACACATTTTGCGAAAAAAGAGGACATCAATACGGAGAATGTTTTTCGCGCAAAGATACTAAAGATAAGAGATTGGGAGAAAAACGAGTGCATGTAGGAATAATAGAGAGACCGACTTATGACTCTCGTCAGGGGAACAGAAACGGAATACGGGCCCCTCAGGTGACAAGTACATGTTATACATGCGGGAAGATTGGTCATTATTCCCGGGACTGTAAAAGCAAAAGGGAAACCTATAGACAAAACCCAGGCTATGCGCGACACGAAAGTGAACACTTCCGAAACGAAGGATGGTCCCGAGAAAACGCATCAAACAGTGGTAGGCTAGAAGAGAAGACGGGAAACGATCCCGGGGCCAAGTAGAGCAGCTATACAGGGAGCCCCGAGAAAATAGAGTGACAAGCTGCAATACCTTTCAAAACAGGTATAAGATAAAAAACAATCAGACAAAGGAAGGCGTAGTTCACCTTTTTTTTGTAGAACTTGGGACAAAGATAGAGTTCCTGCTCGATTCAGGGTCAGACTTAACGCTAATAAGAGAAGGCATCTTAGATGAAAGAGTTTTGTCTTCACGAAACCTAAACAGGGCGACGCAACTGAGCGGTTTAGCTACAAACCTAACGACAACAGGCGGTGCGATAGAGTTAAGTATTAAGGTGAGGCACTAAGACATTCATCAGGAGTGTAATGTGCTAGAAACTTGTCCACATGAGTGTATACTAGGGAGAGATTTCCTGTCAATCACTAGGACCATATTGGACTATGGTATGAACGGAGCCTGGATAAGGGGAAAATTTGTGCCATTTGATGTTGAAATCCAGAAAGGTCCGACCAAGGTCTCCATACCTTCAAGGTGTGAGAAAATAATCCAGGTAAATACGCTGCAGGATGTAACAGGTGTTATAGCAAAACGGGAGATACCAAAGGGAGTCTACTTAGAAGCATGTCTTACTCTGTGCAGTGATAAATACCACAGATGCAGACACACAGGTAGAAATACCACCCCTTGATTTTGAAACCTTGCCAAACGAACAACGCGTTTTAGAATTAGGGGATAATTGTACCAATAGGTATCAGATATTGGAAAACACATTACGATTAGACCACTTACATGCATCAGAGAAACAGAGCTATTGAGAATGTGCAAAGATTATAACAACATTTTTCAACTCCCAGGGGATAAATTGTCCTTCATAAACACGATAGAGCAACGGATACCTACGGCGGTAGACTGTACACCCATCGCAGTCAAACCGTATTGTATACCAGAGGTCCACAAGGAGGAAGTCAATAGGCAGATTGACCAGATGCTTAGGGACGAGATCATTGTGCCCAGTAGAAATCCTTGGAACGTACCTATCCTAGTAGTTCTTAAGAAGGCGGATGCCACAGGTAAACAAGTCATGGAGAATTGTCCTGGATCTCAGGAATCTCAACAGAGTATCAGTTGGAGATGTGCACCCAATTCCTTCTAAAACAGACATTTTAGACAGTTTGGGGCAAGCCCCAATTTTTCCACCCTAGATATACATAGTGGATATTTGCAAGTTAAGGTAGCAGAAGAAGACGGACCAAAAACCGCCTTCAGTACGCCAAATGGACACTATGAAATGAGGAGGATGACGTTTGGGCTCAAGGGAACCCCAGCGACTTTTGCTAGGCTTATGAACACAGCACTGGCAGGTCTTGTAGAATAAAATGTTTAATTTATTTGGACGACGTGGTCGCATATGGACAGTCAGTGGAAATACACAATACCCGACTGAGAGAAGTACTTGAGCAATTAAGGGAACACAATCTCAAATTACAGCCACAAAAATGTGAATTTCTACAAACAGAGGTGACCTATTTAGGCCATATAATCAGTGATACGGGCATCAGGCCGGACCACGTAAAAGTAGAAAAGGTAAAGGAATATCCAAGACAGACAACAGCAAAACAAGTTAAAATGTTCTGCGGGTTAGCATCCTATTATAGAGCATCCTATTATAGGAGATTTATTGCCGATTTTAGCAAAATTGCCAAACCCTTGTACAACCTGGTGAAGAAAGATGCACCATTTGAGTGGGGAGAGGAACAAGAACAGTCATTCGAAAAATTGAAAAGGTTACTGACATCGGAACCGATACTCCAGTACCCCGAATTCAGTAAACCCTTTGTTTTGACCACCGACGCAAGCCAGGTGGCAGTGGGCGCCATTCTCTCGCAGAGAAAAATAGGCAAGGATAAGCCAGTCACCTATGCCAGCAGAACACTTAACAAAGCCGAGGCGAACTATTCTACCATAGAACGCGAAATGCTAGCCATAGTGTAGGCGATTAAATATTTCCGACGCTACTTGTTAGGTCGACAGTTTAAGGTGGTAACCGACCATAAACCTCTGCAGTACGTATTCAATGTAAAGGACCCGAGTTCATGACTCTTGAAATGGAAGTTGAAATTAGCTGAATACACATTCGAAATAGTATACAGGGCCAGGAAAACTATTACACATGCGGGTGCACTCAGTAGAACCTATCATGTGACAGCAAACCCAGTCGATAGTAGAGAGGTATAAAATATCACACACGAGGTAAGAGAAGAGATTATTAGGGAACAACATGATTCCGCAGTAGGGTGACACCAGGGGATGAACCGAACCTATAATAAGGTGAAACAATACGTAACGTGGCGGGGTATGAAGCAAGATATAGAATCGTACATACTGAAATGTGATTCTTGTCAGAGAAATAAAATTGCTAGACCACACGTGAAGATGCCATTAGAAATAACCGACACACCAGAATTCATATGGGAGAAATGCAGCATGGACATTGTCTGGCCATTAGTTGAAACCTACAGAGGGAATAAATACATTTTAGCATTCCAAGACATGTTATCGAAGTACACTGTGGCTATACCATTGGTAGATCAGACTACTAAATCGGTAGCCACAGCCTTTGTAAACGAGGTGATATTTAAGTTTGGCATACCTCAGGTATTGTTGACAGACCAGGGAAGTAACTTTTGTACCGAAATGTTTAGACAAGTGTGCAAACTTCTAAGGATTAAGAAAATACGGACCAGTCCGTACCACCCACAGAGTAACGGGGCCCTAGAGCGTTGGCACAGAGCCATGGTGGAATTCTTGCGTCACTTTATTGCTACCAGTCAAAGTGACTGGGACATGTGGGTAAACAATGCAACATTCGTGCATAACACTACACCACATGAGGCAATGGGGATCAGCCCTCATGAATTGATGTTTGGAAGGTTGCCAAACATTCCGGGAATCTTGCAAAAGGAACCAAATGAAATTCAGTACTATTATGATGACTATCACAAAGAATTAAAGTTTAGACTACAAAACACCTATAAATTGGCTAGAAAATATTTAGTTTTATCTAAAGAAAGCAACAAGCGGAAATATAAGAAAATTAATGAGCACATTTTTGAAGTAGTGGATAAAGTATTATTGTATGACGAGACACTGAGAAGGGGCAGATCGAAAAAGCTATCTAGTCAGCACATAGGACCTTATACTGTCACGGACGTAACTGGAGTTAATGTAACTATTCACTTAAAAGGGAAAAGATCGGTGAAAGCTCATGCCAACCGACTTAAACCATATTTCTAATGTTGCAGACTAAGTGTGTGCATTTATTCGCTCATCGCGGGAAGTAAAGGTCTCCCCCAGAGGCAGTGAGACATATGGATAACTCAAATTGAAGATACACCAGGACTATATTACGAGTATCAGGGTGAGGGACAAATCTTCAATGTAGAATGGAGATTAGTGACGTTCATCAACATGAGCCAAATAGACTCAAATTTTAAAAAACTAAGCAAATACACGAGTGTCACAAGTGAATTATGTAACCAGGAAGAAATGATGTATAACAATAAGACATTATGTAATTCTAGCTTAATTAGACTTAAGGCTAAGATTGAGTCACTTAAGAGGACAAGAGAAATAATTAAAGAATTGACCGAAAGTAATCTTAGAAATAAGCGCATTATATTCCCATTTAACTTGATTGGGCAGGTAAGCAGAATGTAGTTCGGCACTCTAGACGAGGAGGATGCAGAATTTTATAATCAAAAAATCTCTAAATTAGAGTCAGAACAATTAGATTTTCTAAAACTAAGCAAAGAGTAGATCCTAGTGGTAAAGTCAACACATCAGACAGTAAATAAAACTGTTAGAAAAGTATACGCAAACCAAAAAAGTCTTCAAGATGGGTTAGAAAAAATAATTGCGGATACTAACAAAAGTTCTAGAAGGATAACTATTTCCCTAAATAAACAAGAACTAAGGATTAAAGTCAAGGAACACCTAAATGTAATAAGTCAAGAGGTCGAGTCATTAAAATTTCAGTTTGAGAGTTTGCTAGACGCGGTAGTCAACGCAGTTAAAGGGGTCTTAAATCCTGACATCAATACTCCGCAACAGATACTCAAATATTTTTAATTATTTCAAATAGATCAAGGACAAAGTCTTGAGTTACCAATTCCAGGAGGGGTAAACCCTGACAGTGTATTATTAAAATTAGTTAATTTGGAAGTCTCCAGTAAAAATGGTATATTATGTAATTAGAATACCAATTACTAATAACCTATTTTTCAAGATATATAAAGTAATACCATTACCTATTCAAAGTAAAAAATCTAAGGAATTGTATGTGTATATCAACCCTAAAAAAGAATATACTATATTGATAGAACATGCCAACCAATATTACGTAATATTGAATGAGAATGA
>PNEQ01037198.1:19429-30806 GCA_003012365.1 Medauroidea extradentata
GCCCCCCCCCCCCCCCCGTCAGAGAAGTTAACAGTCGTTTGTGAAGCGGCTGAACCTTTTGACACAATCCTGGAAGGAATAGGTACAATAACATTCTATGAGAGATGTAAAGGGTATGGTACCAATGTAATGATTGTTTCACAACTACAAGTAAGTAGTAACGTAAGTTATTAGGATTTTATTCCAAGTTTGTCCTTGGATATAGACTGTTGTGAATCAGCCAAGCAAAGTGTGAGAGATGATTTAAAGATAAACATTCCAATTAAAAATGTTATAAATCACCTAGATGACTTAAAACTGGCAAGTCACAAAACCGAATAGGTAGAGAGACATTTGAAAGATGAAGAATGGAAGGTGAAATACACGAATCAAATATCTAATGTATCCTTAAGTTCATATATAACGTTTATATTATTCCTTATTGTATTATGTATCATTGTTTGTGTTAAATGTAAATGTTGGAAATGTATCAAGAAGTGTATCTCCAAGGATAATGATGATAAGTGTTGTAGTAAATATTGTTTTCGACCAACAATTGCAAACACTTATAGGGCCAATAGTGTGACACGGCCAAGCCTAAACCAAAGATCAAATAACAGCTTCAGTATCGAGCTAACCGATGAACAATTAGAATTAAAAGAAAGTTCTACTAGCAAGAGGCTGTACAGGTAATGTAAAGTTAGGAGTGTATAAATTATTGTGCCAGCAGAATTGTGTGTGTATCAGCTGTACATGGTAAAAGATTATGAGTTTCAGATTATCTGTTCAAGAAAAAATAATTGTATGTTAATTTGTTTCTTTTATTTATGGGGGGAGATGTAATGTAAAAATTATTTTGTAACTGTATGTTAATTAATGAAATGGTATATCTTGTAAAGGGTATATGTTAGAAGAGTAGGACAGTGGATGTATGATCATGTGAGAGTTCAAGGGGTCAACCCTCTCCATCAACCAGGCTGTGTAGGGGTTCAGTGGGCAGTGGCACACGGCCCCAACTAAGACACAAGGTTCAAGTCCTGGACTAGTATATATACTGGGGGACTAGCCTACTCGAGGCTGTCTCCGGGTGCTCCGGCACTAAGCCACTAGGGAAGCTGCTGTAACGCATTCCACGGCTTATTAATGCATATGCCTATTTGGGAAGCTGCTGTAACACATTCCACGCAGAGGCATGAGTTTATTGCGAGGAGACATATGTGATGCTTGTATACAGTGAGTTGTGAATTAATAAACTCTAGTTACGGAAATTTCATCGATTTATTATGTATTAACATTTAATTGCCACGAAAGACGATATTGCTCTCAAAACCCAGTAATTAACTTATGTTGTACATGTGTATCCAAACCCCTCGGTATACCACACCATGAATAGTAAGGAATATTTCAAAATTTCTTACAATGTTTATTATAGTGCTTCTTTTGTCTGAGAAAATTTTTAGTTTCTTCGAAAACCAACATGGAAATTAATTTAATGCATATTCAGTACAGTGGAGCATCCTGTATCCGAAATGGCCTGGACTGGCACCATTTCGAATAACGGAAATTTTTTTAATAATAGGAGTTCACTGTTATGCTTGATACCCAAGATTATCCAGCAGTGTTATTTACGGTGCACAATGAGTCCGCTCTGACAGGTTAATGTTTTCTGTCAGAATGTACACAAAAAGCATATTAAAATAAAATAATACATTGAAAAATTCATAGCAATTCTGAAGTGTCGCAAATGTTAAACTTATTCACGGTACAACTTTGGCATTTTGAGTCGTGAAATGGTTGGGGTGGGTAAGGTGTCTAGAGGAGATAGATTCAGCCATTAATCAGTGACATTACCAAGGATGCACTGGAGCTATGTGACTCACAAGTGAGAAAAAGCCGATTTCTGAGGTATACACAAAGGCATGATGTCTGATATGAACAGACATTTGGTTTCCATTGCCGTCACACATTTTGTTTATAATGTGAAACAGTCAACGGAAAAAAACTTCAAGACATGCAAACTTAAAGTTGAAGTTGGCAGCATATTCGGCGTTGTTAACAAACATTCATATTTTTTCAAGCTGCTGCATAAAATTGTACATGCATCCATATAGTGCTCTCGATAAAGGGATAATCATGGAATGACCACAGCAGTTTCAGGCTGCATTTAGATTACACATATAGCCAAAGATATATTAATGACATGTGTTACAATTACACACATATGTACGGAGCACACAGTGAATGACTGACAGAAATAAAAAAATTGAATCACTATGTCTTTGCCTGTTCAATGAACATTAATCCAAAAATGCTAACACATTCACTTCGCCGCTCATGAAACCACTGAACAAGAGCCACATCAAAATCACCACTTTTTGTTAAGGGTGCAGCCCATCACACTCTTTAAATACGTTTCAATGTGATCTTAAATGTGATCTTTTATGAAGCTACACCGCATGTGCCCATTGTGCTAATGTACGAAAAGAAAAAATTCTTCAGACATGGGCGGAATGTCATTTTTAAGTAACCATTTTAATTAAAAAATCGTTGCTTTAAGGTTGCCTAAATAACTCTCCTGACGCTTCTCAACCTCAAGCACGCAGCTGGTGGTACCTTTAAATGCATTTATTTTTCTGTGTTCCATTTCTTTCTTTGCATCGCAGCTGGAATAAAATTTACAACGCAGATTTTTCTGTTTGTGTTGTAAATTATGCCGACATCATAAGATAAACTGAGATGTGTGCCTGCATCTAGTTGTTTAATATCTCAATCTTCTTATTATGGAAATAACTCCACCAGGGTTAGGTAGCTGGCTTAATTTAAGCAGATGGGTAACGAATAAGACCCTAACAGATGATTGTCGGCAATGTCAGCCACATACCGGTCCTGTAGTGCAACTGCTTTCCTGAGCAGATGGGGTGGGAGAGATTTCTGTGCACGCAGACATACCTGTTCCTACTGTTCAAGATGCCAACCGTGATGAACTTAGTCTCATCTGTGAAAAGGACAATTTATTTTAACATTGGAGATACAAGGTTTTCCAGGGAGAAGCATTCACAGGACAGAACATGTGACATGTAATTGTGTTTGCTGTTGTACCGTAGAACCCTGTTAAAACGTTTCTCAGGTGACCCAAACTATTTTTGTTAACTTTATAAATGGAAAACATTATATGAGGTTATTTTTGTATTGCAAAACAGTTTTAGGGACCAATTGACGGTATCATAACCAGGAAAATGTTATAAGTGGGAACACTATAACAGTGTTCTTCTGTAGTTGATTCTTGTGCAGAACTCACAGAATTATTGAATAGCCGGCACCTACAGTGCAACCCAAAGCCAGCAAGCTCTTAAATTAGCAACTAGGGTCATGGTTGGGGTAACAGTCCGTGTCTCAGTTTAGCATGTTAGCCTTCCACAATGGTGCGTTGGGTTATATCTCCAGCAGATCATTTCCTGATTTTCACATGATTTTTCTAATGAAAAAGTACATTTTCTCAGTGATCTTCTGTTCTCCCCAAATTTCTATTCTAGCACTGCTCCAGCCCAAAGTTTATTCAAACATACTCAACTTTCAAGACCTTCCTTTAAAGAGTCACCCAAATCACTCTGCTCCACTAAAATTTTGAGTTGTGTTTTCTCATTAACCGTTTAAATATAGGTCCTTACGCATACTTGCCAACTTTCCTAAATTCAAATTAGGAAGACATTTAAAAATGCTACAATCCTGCATAAATAATGTGCAGGAGGTATAATCAAAAATTATTTGTCACAATTTCACTTTTAACACCTGAATACAGTATGTTACTGTAAACATAGTTTCATACACAGTGAGGATATTCATTTAAAAAGGTTAAAATTTCAATTCAAACATGAGATTCTCACTCACCTCGAAATTTGAAGGAAAAACATATTTAAAAAAATAACTATTCCAGTTTGAAGTCCAAAATAACACTACAGTAACAATAATCAACAGGATAGTTCCCACAAAAATAGTCATTATGACATAAAATTTCAGTTTTACGTAGGTAACACATGCAAGAAATATATATGCCTAAACAAGAAATTAACAATTCACTTTTCTTCAAAATAACTTGGTAATTCAGGTTTGTTAAGTAAAGCTTTCAGAAAAAATGAGTCACCAAAATACTGTTCAAAATATTTCTTCATTTTTGCTCTTGCAAGAAACTTGTAAACAAACACTCTGCTCTTATGGTATTGTTATCATTGCTTACGTTACCAACAACTAATTTTTCTGTCATCTTCAATACTTTTCATGTTATTAGAATGTTTTAACAATTTGATGTGAGGTGACAAACCTGTTTTCCCTCTGTGTACAATATTCAAGTTAGGCTTACACCTACAAACACTACAGAAAACTAGTGTTTTCCTTTATCAGACTTCGATAAACACGTATAGTCATTTGAATATTCCTCAAGAAAGCATTGTGAATACTTTTTTTCCTTCAGTGCACTCATATTCATAACTAATTATTTAAAAAATAAAAAAAAATCATTCATAACAAGTTAACCACAAAACCACTGCCACAGCTCTGATTCACAAATTGTGTCATCTAGTGATAAGATCGTTCACAAATTATTATATCAAAATAAACTCATCCAACAAAAACATACAATATGTTGACTCTGAAAATTAGTCAGAATAAAATATAGGTATGTGTGTTAACGTTAACTAGGCAAATAGATTCCAAAAGAACTAACTGAAAACAATTGTTTAGCTGAAGTGTTGCATGAAACCAGAAGCTAAAAAAATTATAATGTATGCTTATTACAGTGGAAAAATAGCCACTCCTCGAAAATAAACAAGTTTTCACAACCAAAATTGTGTCTTTGCATGTAGTGTGCATAAAATGCTGTAACAAAAATGGCAAGTAAAGTTTACGCAAAATACAAATCCAGAAGATATTTACTAAATCCATATAGTTGTACAATAAGGACGATTTCCATATATCTTCCATAAAAATCATAGAAGTCGGCAAGTATGCTCGTGTATTAATTTTTACCATGGTACTTAACAATTAGCATTGAAAATTTCATTACTGCTTAGAAATCCAAAGTTGCCTGTGATAATAGGGTGACTACCCCTACTTAAACAATGAAAAAAACCATTTTACCCAAACACATTTTAATAGATTAACAATTTTAGACTCTTGAAACACAATTATTTCCGCAAGACAGCATGTCCTAAAGTTTGACATATGAATCCAGATCCAAATTGTATATTAAAAGTACCTGCACTAATAAAAGAGACAAGTTATCAAACACTTGATTAAAAAAAGGGGAGTTTTGAAAACAACACAAAATGTATCACAAACAAATTAAATTTCAAAAATCAAAGCGGCTTTAAATGAGCATGATGGTTTGTTGGTGTGCAAAAATTAAGGACAAGACAGCTTTTCACATTTTACACCATCCTCATGCTTTACATACCATACACATGCCAACACTATGTCAAGTTGCCAATATATGCATACAAAACCATGCTGGATTAGAAGTGATCTGATTCGTCTTTCAGCGAGATCTATAGTTTATTTTGCCGTCACATTAATTTCTCCATTTAATCCATAACTTTCACACATCAGTGTAATTTTTGTCTGCCAAACCACACTTAAGAATTGTATGAAATATGCACACAAAAAATTAATAGGAATCTTAGCTATTGTGGGTGGTTGAAATAACTTATGTTACTTCAACTTGTACATAAATTTGTCCAAAAGTAAACAAGTACATACCTGATGAAGTAAATAACTGAGAATATCAAGTAAAACATACAAAATAGACCTAGCACAGCAACAGCTGAAACTGCAGCTACAAAGTATTCTTCGTAAGTAATGCTTGGCCTCACAAAAAATGTCAAAGACTTGTTTCGAGAAGGTGCAGAATTGTTAATAGCAGGCGTCAGGCTTGTATAAGACCCAGCACAATCAAAGTCATCTGCTTTGACCACAAACACTATGTAGAAGCCATGGGGGTACAATTTTTTCTGTAAATAAAAAAAATCACCAAAATATAATTTTGTTGCAAAATAACATATACCTGCATACATGTGCACACATATCTGCATGCATTCATATACTGTACTACAAATAAATATCATAGAATAAACAAAGGTAGCAACAAGATACTCGTAAAAAATATATTTCAATTAATGACAGTGTGCTCGCAATCTCTCTGAAAAACTGTACGAGGTGGCATAGGGGAGCAAAATAAATTATTATCGCAACACAGAATATGGGACCAGAAATGCTGCAGTTCTGGCATCTACTTACAAAACAGAGCAGTTTAATCAACGTTAAATATTTGCTCAGGCAAATGTTCAACTTTATCAATTATTTCTACTAGGAGTTCAGGCATTTAGCTTTCCACTCCCGCATTTGCACTCGGCGGCCTCGCCTATGATCTAAGTGTGAAGATTCGCACACTTATTGAACCATTTTAATCATCAAGTGAGAGCTTTAAGGTCATGAACGCTTCCCTGCTTCTACTGTTTTTGCAATAAATTGTTACGCACTTTTGTTCAATATGTTATTCACCATATTGGCCAATTTTTTAAGACAGTAAATGCTATCATTTCGGCTAATTATGAAACTAACGAAATGTTTGTTAGTAGACTTTTTAGTCAAAAACATGTAACTTCTCGTTTTGAAAAAAAATATCTATCACAACTGTCAGCGTCTTTCTCCATGGTTTTCCTAAGCGAATCCTTGTGCTTTTTAGTGTCTGGTAAGCGCATTCAATCTTATGCTTTGGTAAAATTTTATCATGAACAAACAATATCTGCAGAAATAATACTGTGGTCGTAAACCCTTTGCAGGAACGAACCTTGGCTTTCCTTTGCCTGGGGAAAGAATTAAGCAAAAATTTTGGCACCACCGATACCACTCTTCCCTGCCCACTTCAAGATCCATCCCAACATTCCCGTTTCAAATGCGATAACAAGCGATATTGCTCTTTGCAGCTGCTGTGAACAATCAAAATGTGGAAAAGAGAGAGAGACATAATACAGCAAACATCACACATGCGCTGCGCAAGCTGTTTTGTTGTCAGCTGCTACCTCACCATGCACTTTATCACATCTGTGCATCTTGGTTAAAAAGTTGCATAACTGCAAATTTAAATAAGTTGCACCTTGCATAACTCAACACCTGTCCTTATTCATATAAGCAAAACCTTTTAAATAAATATTTTATATGGCATTAAAATGATCTGACAAAATGTAGCAGATGAATTAGCACTTGTATATATTAGTAAAAAGTAATTATTCTTCAAAAAGTATAAGAATATAACAAGTCATTACTCCCCCAAATGTCACTGAAGCAAGTTATCAAGAAATAAACATGCTCAACTCAAAGCAAAAGAAATAACATAGTGAATTTACATATCAAGAGCTGAATTTTTTTAAAATACAAAACAATACAGTATGCCATGCCAAACGTCTTTAGGAAATGGTTCCCTTCCTTGGTTAAAAAAAAAAATGCACATTTTTTGGCACAGAAAATTTAAGGTAGCTAGTTAGATGTAAAATATAATGCTGTGGATGTACATAACCATAGCATAAAACAAATACACTAAGTGCCAAACAAAGAATAACTGCATGAGAAGGCACCATCTGATTTTTGTAAATTTTCACATGTTTACGCAAGGCATAGCAAAAAAAAAAAAAATTATAAAAAAATTAATTAATATGTACACTAGACCCTCCATTTTACGAATACTGGCGGTTCCATTAATGACATTCGTAAAATCGCTACCTTCGTAAAATCGATTGAGGCCAATTTTGCCCCCCACCCCTTTTTTTCTAAATTTTAAAATTGCATTTTTTTCCGCAAAGTATATTCAATGGGGTACTGATTTTCGTAGCGTTTTACGGGAGAGTAAGACAAGTTTTCATTAAAATATAAATTTATAACACAAGACTAACGTCTTCCAATTAAAAGGGTACCTGTGAATGGTAAATATGACCGACCTGTGTCCTGAAGAAAAAAAAGAACACTAAGCACAGAGTGTCTTCTCGCAAATACGTAGTCTGACATCCGTATCGTTTCACACGAAAAATGGCAAATAATATCATAAGTTTAAATTTATATCAATAGACAGACGTCTTCCGATTAAAATCGCACCTACGAACGATACGACAAACCGACGTCATGTAAAAAAAAATAAAACACAAAGCACGGATGCCTGCTCGCGATCGTGCAGTCTTGATGTTAATAGCATTGTGTGTAAAAATAAACCTAAAAAGGTTTACACGGCTCTTGTCAAAAGACACTAAAATTTGTGTCGCACGCAAAGTTTTTTCAGAGACCACGAGGCTGGTGTACTGTCCTTTGCAACATGAAAATAATAGATAAGTTTGAATACAAGCCTTTGTGCTGGACTACGTTCGGTACTTGTGCCCTTTTAATGACGGAATGCCACTGCAAAAATAGTTAATGCAAAAACAGAGCCGTCAACGAGTCCAAACTTAGTCACTTATGCCGTTATTACCTGTTGCCCCGTCGTGTTTACTTTCAAATGCTCGCCTGGCTGATGTGTAGTGCTGATAACACGTCCCCCTTCTTTCTGTCTCTTCCTTTTTTTCACTTAGCTTGCGTCACTCACGCGCACATGTGCACACACACACTCCGCCACGGCGCAATACTCTCAACCAGACGAAGATTAACGTACACCTGCATCATGGATAAATTCCATGAAGCCAATGATTTGACCACAGCGCCTGCGCCAGAAATCCTACAGCCTGGAGGGAATTACAACAAAAGAAGTTTCTTACTTCACCGGGAAAAACCGCCAAAACACGAAAAATAACATACAAGACGTGATTATTTGTCCTTTTCAGTGGTTGGGTGTAGGTAGAGGTGGGAGTACCAAAAATCCTGTTGTGCACACTGTAATGGAGATTATCTTTGCCGGCATTATATATGTGTGAAAGCGAGCTGATATTGATTAGGGGAAGGGGAGGAAGGGAGGGTTTCAGGTTATTTTTCCACCAAGGGGGTGAGGATATCGATTGACACTTCCCGGGAAACACGTTGCAAGTTGTTTCCCACGCTGATGTTTGGAAGGTACGTGGGGGAAGGGTGAGGGGGTGAGCTGCCCGCCGTGAGACAAGCCAAGCCTGTAACTCTAGCTGTCACTGTCTTGTTATCTACGAAGAGTAAGCTTCCGCTGCTTTATTATAAAGTAATGAGGGGTAGACAAACTGTGTAACGTATATAGTAGTGCTCACCGGCCGAACCTTGCTTATCGATGTACGCCATCATATTTTTGAACAGCTTTAACTTTCATTTTTTATTTTAATTTTTGCGATTTTTTGGACGGTTCCCGAGAGTATATTCGTAAAATCCAGGGTTCTTAAAATCGGGGGTCTAGTGTAAATAGCTACAATATATTACAAATGTGAACTCTTTCAACCCACATGTTATAGGGAATCCCAAGTACTGTACAATCCATACCACATAACAATCAATTTTTTTTGCAGATAATAAGACAGTAGAGCTATGAAAACAAACACAATGTGTAGCCTTCCGCCACCATGTGTTTTCCAGATGACAATCAAAACATGTCAACAGTTGTGGTATATGAAAGCAATAAAATGCAAAATGTGTTGTGGATCTCAGTTAAGTAGATAATTTGTTTTCAATACTGGCTGCACATTAATTTTACTAGGGTTAAATGACAATGTCAATAGAAAATTATTTCGTATTAAAGTAATAAATAGCCTACTTTACAGATGTTAAGGCGATATAATCATTTACGATAGTTATCATATATTTTCCTAGGTATGCTCAAAATTGTTGTAACATTTAAGGACATTACCACAAATAAACAAAAATGTATGGATAACTTACATAGTAATTATTACTTTTGATTTTTTATATCTACTTGAAACCAAAAAGTTTAAATAATAGTAGCTTATTTTGTTACAACAAACTGAAGTAGCAAGAGCATATGACAGTGCAAGCAAACATAGTTAAACTAAAATAAAATAATAGGCTACAACAAGCATTATTACAGTTATTTTTCTTGTTGCCATCAATTTGGTTCTGAAATATCAGATCACAAAGCAGTATAATTTAAGTTTCAAATAGTAGACTAGCAAAAACTTACCTTTCGTGGTAGGGCCTACCATCAAAATTAGAACAAATTTAATATCAGCGTTGTCATCATAGCCGTACCACTCACAATAATTAGGTAAACTTTTAAATATATTTCTTGTATACTACATAGCAACACTTTGCCATCTCACAACCTAAATGGAAATAATTTATCAACATAAAGCATAAGTGATAACAATCAAACATGGGTAGGCTTAATTGCCCAGATCAGTACACTTTAATCTCCGGGAAATACACACGCCTAAATCTTCTGACCTTTCTTTTGGTAATATGTAGTAGGCCTACATTTTTTAATCTGACAGGCACAACATTTTCACGTGGACTTGATATCAAATAATATACCTTACTTGTTAAAAAAACATTAAACATGTTCATTTTCCTAAAAAAATTTATTGAGTTGGCACATAAAAAAAATGTTCACATATAGAATATAGGCATACAACAAGAACTGTTTACCCACAAATTCGTTTAAAATAAATGGTAGGTATCATTACTTTTTTTTTGTACTGTCATCTGGACAGATTAAAGGCTTCTTACTTATAAACTGTTCTTTTGTAGTCATGCGAAGCCAAGCTGCTGAGCAGTGGTTATCAAGGCTGAACGTTTTTCCACTATATCTCCCAAAACATACATTGATATCCCGTAGTTTTTAGTTACAGGCCAGGTTTTTAAATTCGTGCATTGCAATTTATTAAATACATGCACAGAATATTGAAATAACACCTTATAAGAATCACAAACCCACACGAAAAGCCTCAGTTCACAACATGGCCGTCCTTTGTTTTGGTTGCCGGTATAGGTCGACTGATAATAGTGCTGCTGTTTGTAAAATAGTTTTAAAAATGACGCAGTGTAAACTGAATAAAATAGTTAACTCAGTGACGGCCGATCAATGTTTTAAGCTCAGCGCTCTGAATATAATATCCTTCACCCCCTCCTCCGCTAAATCGCTATACTTTCTTTCCCTGCTAATACAGTAGAACCCTCTTATAGTGTTCCCACTTATAACGTTTTCCTGGTTATAATGCTACATTCATTGGGTCCCTAAAACTGCTTTATAATAGGAAATTACACTCTTATAATGTTTTCCCATTTATAATGTAAACATTTTTTTGGTCCCTTGAGAAACATTATAACAGGGTTCTACTGTAATCATATTTTTAACTCAAAGGTATAGAACTTTTGCTTTACATGTATTGAGAAATTGCACTGCGATTCATGGCAAGCAGTAATGTAGCCAATAAAGTGTGTTGTAAAAAACTTC
>PNEQ01037198.1:30906-45682 GCA_003012365.1 Medauroidea extradentata
CGTTAAATACACAAGCAATGAATACCACTAACGGCAAGTTAGTATCCTACAATCTCAGTTTCTGTACATTTGTTCTTACTGCGTTCCCTCTGTGTTTCCTCACGATTAATGTGAACCCGACTCGTAGATAAAATGCCAACAATATCGCATGTGAGACGTCTTAAGACTACATTAGAGTTCGGCTTGTCTAAATGCAGACGCAATTTTGTAACACACGCGAAGTAGGCCTACGCATATCTTCAGCCCCACATCGGCATATCATTTTGATACGATTAAATAACTATTCCGAAAACTTTAAGCAAATAACTCCTTCTATGATGAGAACTAGACGTTTCATGTGCTTGTCCACTCGAAAATCAACACATACACTGCGCAACTCATTTTATTATCAGCTAGGCCTTAGGCCTGCAATATTTATGATTACAATTACGGAACACGTAAATAAATGTGTGCAGTTCATACCACGTCACATTCAGAAAACCAACTTGCCACTAATAAACCACGGACACAAACCTTAAAATAATTTTCCACTTAACGTCAAGCAACACAGAATTTTCACAAATTTCGACTTAACAAATTATCCCATCATAAAGCGTCGGTAATGTATCCATTGCGCCAAAGTCTAATAACATAGATTCTGCAGCAGTTCGTTATTTATGTACAGTATCACTTCACTGACGCCCACAACTTACAATAATAATACATAGTAACACACTATTCATAAAAATTCTAAGTCAGCTACACATCCATGCGACACCAAAAATTACTTTGTTTACAAGTCTGCTATGTACAAACACGTGCGCGACACGAGCGGCCATCATTGTCAACCCGCGGACGTAACTGTCGCACGCTTGCGCAGTAGATAGCAGGGCTACTCTGCTCATTGCACGGAGCAGGTGTGATAAAGGCGAGGTTCCCGTGTCTCTCTATGCCTCTGGCTAGGACAGGGGGTAGGAAAGGGGGTAGGAAAGGGGAGTGACAACCGTGCGCTAGTCCATGGGAGCACCGAGCCAGGTTATAGAAAAGGGCAGCTTACACGAGCGAAATTACTTGAGAAAAATCCGTCCGCCTATAAAACTTAGCGCAAGGCAGTCAATCTCTTATAAAGAAAGGTTAGAAGTATAAATTGTGTCACATTACCTGAAATTTAACAAAATTAAGTACACAATAACTTTGTAAAAGTTTACTCAGTGCTACAGCACGAGAGCACGGCCTTACGCGCCGCCACTGAATTAACTGAGAAATGCTAGATAGGGAGCCGTGTTAATTTATTATGGTTCCTCCGAAATTACTTGAGAAAATTCCGTCCGCCTATAAAACTTAGCGCAAGGCAGTCAATCTCTTATAAAGAAAGGTTAGAAGTATAAATTGTGTCACATTACCTGAAATTTAATAAAATGAAGTACACAAAAACTTTGTAAAAGTTTACTCAGTGCTACAGCACGAGAGCACGGCCTTACGCGCCGCCACTTAGTTAACTGAGAAGTGCTGGATAGGGAGCCGTGTTAATTTATTATGGTTCCTCCGAAATGCTTACTTATTTTTCACGTATACTTAACACTGTCGGCGATGGAAGTTAACCAATTTGTAGTTTAGAGCTGCCACTACTGCTTCATCAGGCCGTGTGATTACTTACATCCAATAGTTTTAAATGAAGTGTTAGTCTGGCAAGCGTTACAAATAATGGCAGCATTGGATGTCAAAATACGGAATTCTTATATGGGATCGACTTAATATAATTTTCTTATATCATAAAATTGAACCATTGTTATGTATATGCCGCACTTTGTGCTGTCTTGGGAGGCAAGTGTGCTGCCTGCCAGGATTATGTTTTTTCCCGGGAGTACAATTAGACTATGCATAGTGAGACATCTTTACCCTCTCCCTTGTGTGGCCTCAACAGTGTGTACTGATGTTCGGGTTTCGTCTTTGAGTGGAGGGGGCGGCGATTGATGACGTCGAGGTGAAGGGGAGTGGAAGCAAACTGGAAGGAGAGGAGGGGAAGCAGGAGGCTGGCAGCGAGCATTCTCTAGTGAATCGTCGGGTTGGACGGTAGAAATCCACAACGATTACTGTTGTGCAAGGTGTCGACTACAGTGGAGTGATGGACGGCCCGAGCTTTATACCTGTATAACATCAGACCTAATCGCCCTACTAGTGTATCGAGCAGATGAGGGAAGAAATGGTTTATTCCTTTCTTGATATTGGAATTCAGCCACTTGGTGACTTTCTATAAGAACGTCTGGAAGTAGCATCTCTTCGCTTTCCCCGACATATTCTGCAGTGTCATGGGCTAAGTTGGTGGAACTAATTTGACTCGCACACCCCTGGAAGACTCATCAAGGAGTTAATACTAAGGCTGTACAGTCGCTGGCGAGGTATTTATGGGATGTTAAATCATCAGACTTCAAGGTAAGAAGAATATTAAGTTGGATATTGACATTTTGCGCATCAAGTTTGGCTAACAATCTTGTTATTAGAAAAGGACAATTGGGACATTTGCATCGGGAATTTTTGATACTTGATAGTAATCTGCTACTGAGGCCTCTCGCGATACAAACTAAATATCAGTTATACCTGTGAAAGGGGTAGTCCTGCTCTCTAGTACTTTGCGAAGGTGAACTATATAAATGGACAAATGGACACTAATACGAATAATGAAAGGGCTGCACTGGTTTGTTTTGTGATATCCTATACGTATGGGTACGAATTGAGGGGTTGATTGCAAAAACAGGATAAGTCCAAAAAGTACTTTTTACAGGAATCGAAAAAACTGATTCTCATCGTAATTGTAATGAAAACCACAAGGATTTAAATTAATATGTATAGGCACATATCCAACCTACCTTGGCTATCAATGACACCTGCAAATATTAATAACATAGGCCTATTGAGTAATTAATTAATATATCATGGACTTATCCACTTTTTGCAGAATGTCTGTTTCGTTTATGACAAATGTAATATGAAATAAAACAACATTTTATATATTATACCAGAAAAAATATGTAAATGAACAAAACATGCCTTTATTTAACATTTCGTCACATATATTCAACATTTGTCAAGTTAATTAAGGGCTGTGGGCTGCATACATCATGGAACTGACTTTGTTTATATTTCAGCAGTAAGAGAAATAGATTACTAATCACAGCCGCTTCTATTGTCACCATCGTCAACTTCAAAGTCTACGTCTGTGTTGTTGCTGCTGTCATTTCTTGATCCTCTTTATTGGCAGGGATTTGCAAGTATCTCATTAATGTGGTGAGATCCTTCGCATTAGCAGGCTTAACTCCTGGGTTGCATTGGTACAATTCAGGAATAACCAAATAAGATGAAGGTGATGCCCGAGATCGTACGATGTATGTTGACCATGGTCCGTAGAATGTGTTTTTGATCCTGAGTGTCTGTTCCCCTTTTCTACCTGTACCACTCGTGATTTCTTTAGTCGCAATGGAGGCTTAGGTGTTTTCAGGAAAAATGGATCAGCTGCTGCCTTCATATCTTTGAAGTCATCATATCTCATTATACGGAGAGAGAACGGAGTTGGATATTTCCTCGCAGTATGGATTATGTTATCCCAATCTACTGGCAATTCTGCACATGTGATTTGTTTCTTCAGGCCTATTAAAGAAAAATCTTGGTCATTAGGCATGTGTGTGTGACCTCTTACTGAAAAAATATAGGTAACTTTGTCATACAGATGGAGGACATGGACTAGGCAGTATATAAATTGCATCATTGTCCGGTTCTTGTTTCGGCCCGGACAACCGTCACTTGTTAATACAAGTTCCTTTATATCATCCTCTCTGACATGGTTTATGTAATCCAGAAGCATAGATGTTACTTCGTTTGGTCCCTTCCTACCCTCATGTTCACAGTAACGATACATTGTGGCTGAACCATCAGCAAGGTTGTGTATTCCAAAAAAGTTGTACCATAGTTGCGACTATAAAATACAACATTACTTGTTAGATGAGGGAGGGGTAAATTCTGCATGTAGTCAAATGACAAGAAATGTATGTTCCCTTGCTTCGCTCTCAAAGTGTATGACTTTTTTTCGGCACGGTAGGCATATGCTCTCTTTAGATGTAAGGTTTTCTCTATTTCTAGCGTACGCCTTTCTTCCTGTGTGTCAGCTACTTTCATTTTTTGTTCAATAGAATCACAAATATTACATGTATCTGACCTAGGAAAGCCAAAATGGATTGTAAAGGTTTTAAAAACAGACCAATAGGATTTATAGGATACATTAATATTATATTCGTTAAGAAGTCCATGCATCTTAACTACTGTCAGATTTTCAGGAAGATATCTCCGCTCTGGGTTATCACGCAATGAATAATGTAATTTACATGCCTGAAATGAGTTGATATGACATTCAATGACGTGAATCACAGCATCTGGAATCTTAGCTGGCCGGTTGCTGTGATGTCCACGTTGGTCTTTTGGAGATTGGCCAGTCGTGACAAGACTCTGTTGCAGTCTATTGACTCGGTGTTTGCTAATGCCATGTATACTTATGAAAGCTTTGTGGCAAACAGGAATATCTTTACCTGAAATACGAACTTTGTATGTGTAAGCTGCTGCGTGGTCTTTCCTGTGGTCATTAGAAGTTCTCGGTCGCCTTCGAGCAATCCGATGGAGAGCAATCAAACCACAGAGATGTGAATCTTGTTGATTCTTGTCTTCCATTTTGTTGAACTCCTCCAGTATATCTGTTCTATCTGCCTCGGAAATCTTCTCGAAGCAATGAAATCTTGAACACCTGCAACAGTACCATGAAACCTCGTCTATTATATTCGTGTACAACATGTTTACATTGAAACATTGTAAAGATTTCATATATAGGTTAAGTACATTATGCTTCCGATAAAACCATTACTTAAGTTGCTTAAGTAGGTAAATAAACGTTACCAATAACAGCATATTTTACTGACCTACATTACAACTCATTGGATAGTTAAATGAAATGTGCCTTACCTGCAGTCATCACCAGTCATTAGTTTACGAACCAGTTTGCCAACATGGTTTGTGTGTTCTACTCCTTTAACTTTTGCATTTCGTATTATATCCTCTTTCTTTTCTTTTGCCTTTCTTTTTCTTGGCTACTGAGGAGGAGCATCTGTCTTAAGTGACATTTCACAATACGAAAAGAAGAACAAGTAATAGTTACCGAACACTTAAATAAACAACTCAATCACAATCATAGATATTAGAAAACAATGAGGGCTACCCATTACAAAGCATACACCTCCATAGAATATAATGTGATATGCTAGCAATATTCACGCAAGACTACAATGGAGTGTATGTAGTATAGCTATCCCTGCTGTAGAGTGAGTCATAGATTAATCAGCTGTTGTATGGAAAACAAATAAATGGACTCCGATATTTGCCATATTGTAGTGCTCTCAATATTATTCTAATATTAATTTCAAAGCAACGACATTACAGTTTTCAGTATGAATTGAATCATACATAACACTGTTCAGTTTGGTTATGAATTGCACTGGCATGACACAGCTTTCTTACAAAATGCGGACTAGTCCAGGACATTGCTAGTTTTTGTCAGAACTGCAATGGACATGTTCCGTTCTTGTAGAATCACCCTTTATTAACCCCCAGTTTTCACTGTTACGAAACCTGTTTTTGCATAAACATACTCAACCATCTGATGCACACCGCCATGCTGCACAATATGAAATGCAAATATAAAAATATTGGTTTTTGGACTAATCCGGTTTTTGCAATCAACCCCTCAATTGTATTGGGTTATTTTGGAAATAGGGATATTATACTGGAGAATAGGGGTTGTAATTGTGATGCAAGGATAAATCTGTTTCTTCTTTATGGTGGGGTGACATGAGAGAATCCACATGTATGAACTGAATGGATTAGAAATGTTCCTCAATTGCATAACTAAATGGAACGTTACATTTTGTATTTGTGTGTTGTACTATTCCATTCTGTTTGTAAATACGTAGTAGTACAACTTACAAATTAAAAAATAAGAAATCAAGGCATTTTATTTTACTTACAGTTAATGTGATTCCACCTTGTTTAGTCACAGTCTGCCAATATCCTTCAAACTCGACATTATGTTCAAGGTCAAATACTGGGCACTAAAAACAAAAAAAAAAACATAGTCAAACATACAGCGTTAAAATAGGTGTACAACTTATTGTTTATAAAGCGAAATATCTCCAAGTTTCAGTTCTTAAAACACACATTTGTGTCTTACAAATCACTGACTGCTTTTACATTTATTTAACATGAAACGCTAACTGCACATTATTTTCATTTCACATATTTGTTAAAAAACCTTATGCAAACATTTTGTTAAATATAAAAATAATAAATACGTTATAGTTCAAAACCCAGATAAGAACAAGAAACTAAAAATCTGGTAAAAGGGAGGGGGAAATGAAATTCAGAACAATATTTCAACTTTGGCACATGACGTCCTTCAGGGCTTAGCCCCTAGCATTACTGAGCCCGATGTGGACCTTGTCATGTAGACCTATATAGTTATGTAGTGCGTCAACCTTTGTGCGATGTACCTTTCCACTTGCTGAGATGAAGTTATTTTAAAAGTGTTAAGTAATTCGTTTAGTCTCAACCTTTGCCTCAAGTTGCTTGGGATATTTTCTGTTAAAATTTATTGCTTTAAGTTAAGTGTGTGTTTTGTTTATATTTGCTACATGATTCCATACGCCACTAGCAGCACAAACTTCATACTTAAAAAAAAAAGGTTCTGCTTAGGGTATAAGGGATTTACTACCATTGTTTAGTATGTAATCTCCATTCTTTTACTGTTTAACTAAATTGGCAACGAGTCGTCAAGTGAAGCAAACGTAGCAAGCCTGGGGCAAGAGAAATGGGGAATCACCGCACTGAGGAGGCAGAGAATGGGGGTGCTACAAGACGAGGAGACAGAGAACATCATCAGTTGTTCGAACTTCAGTCTGGTAGGTATGCCTTTAAGAGCCCAAATAAGCAAATCTTGTAAGGAAATAAAACTGTGTAAACTTCTGCGAGTGATTTTCACAATTAGAGACATGTGGACGACGTCACACCCTGAGAAAGAGACAAGCCGGGTTTCCATGTCCGTAATCCACGGAGTGGTGCCATAAACCATGACAGTCTATATCTCCGCTAACCCTAGTAACAAGTGGTGCCCTTCAGTGTGGCTAAAATCTGTATCGGACTTCGAATTGCAAATTTAGGGCGTGATTCGTGCGAACTTGTAGAGTGGAATAACGGACTCATGGGAAGCCATTATGTGTAATGTTAACTGTACGTACGGTGGTCTGTGTATGAAACAAGATTCACGAGACGAGCAAGTGTTATTGGACCGCCAGTTGCATAGCTTGTCGAGGAGAAGACGGGCAGACGTTGGCCTTACCACAACACACCATCATGGCGGATTTCGCAGGCTCCACCACGGGCTTGGACATAAGTAAGTCAGAAACTATCGCCGCCTTGAACTGTATATACTGTGGAAGGTGTGCGCGACCAATACATGTTGGTGGTGCTACGCAAGCATCTTGGGAGGACACGTGCCTATGACTGGTGCAGTGTGAACGTGTGGACAGTTTATCAGTAAGGCCAAACGCACCCGAGTCTGACTAATTTAAATGTACTGCAATAGAATGTAATTGACGCGTGAGGGAGGATGGCGTAAAAACTTTCGTCCATTTAAACATGTGAAGTAACTGGACAGTACGGAGCTGACAATCTTCAAGCATGGTTGATACACCAGCAAATGGTGCAACGCAGGACAACAGCTGGTAAGTTACGAACACGGTAACGTCATTAGTGACCATGAGGCACTTGCGAGCAAAATAAGCACATGAATGCCCATGACACCAGTAGGACCAGTGGAGTTAGCAAGATTTGTGGGAAGGAAGTGACGACCCAAGGAAGTTTTTAAAAATGTGCAGAGAATGGCTTGAACGTTACTGCGTTACAAATATGGAGTGGGCAGGACATGTAGGGAACACACTCGAATCCGATGCTAAGACATGGTGGTCTATTGTGAGTTTGACATGACCTGGGTAGAGTTCTCACACTGATTTGAAGCAAGGTACGCTGACACAATGGCGGCGAGAAAGGTTCACGTGGAGCTCTACTGCCAAACTTAACACTTCTCGGAAGCCACTGAAGCATTTGTTGTGCGCAAGATTCGCTTGTACCGCCGCTTGATTCCAACTGGAGAGATGAGGATATGCTGGACTAAATAGTGGAACTAATGCGACTGGAACTGCGCCCATACCTACGACATGCAATACGACAAACAGTGGAAGGATTCATTCAGTAGGCCCGAGCTGTAGACCAGGATTTACAGGTGATGCGACTAATGTGCGCGCAGGCAACACCTAATGCCAGAGTCATCACTATGACAGCAGCTGACAAGATGGCGGTAGTTCACTATGCACCACCAAGGGAAATTTCACACACCATCTCCGGCCCAGGTAACAATGACTGTAAACAATTGACCACAGATCGTCCTCGACGTATGATCGATGAAGGACCACAACCTAGATGTTGGACGTGTCCGGGGGACATACATCCGATACAGAACCAATACAGACCAGGTGGACCCCGGATCAACCCGTAGGGAAACGGAGTGTAGAGGATGGCGGGACCACCTTGTGCCGTAACCAGCACTCTAACACATGGGTTTAATCCCTAAGCGGTAACACTCAAAATAAGAGAAAGCAGGTGAACAGACCACAACTGACTTATTTATAATTGGTTGTATCAAACATGACAAATCCAGCAGAAAACATGCACAATGCACATTCACATTGTGACCACTTTCCTTTATTGAACGGTCTTACCATGAAGGAGTTTGTCTGGATGTGGATTTTAATAGACTTTTAATTGTGTCTCATGGAAGACAGTGAAAAGCGACTGTCCTGTGTGAATTTCCCGCCCAGCGGCGCCTCCCGCCCTCAGCGCTATTCATCTATCATCGGAACTGTCCAGGTCTCTCCTCCTCCTCCCTTACTTCCCCTCCTTGCCGAGCCGGCCGGCCCTGCTTGCCTTCGGGCACATCCGCTCCTGGCAGCCGTTTTGTGTGGTCGTTCGTTCTCTGCTCTCTCGGCCTACCGTCAACACTCATTTGATTAATGGTAAGTTGTTTTTGATCTTTACGAGTTGTAGGGGTCGCCTCTTCTAGGCGCTTCGATAAGTTGCGTGGTTTCACGATTGTTTCTTGTTTACCAGGGATTGATGGTATGTCGAGGGAGCATAGGCGTTTCCCCTTTGATGCCGTTTTTTTTGCTTAATTTGGTTCTGCTTTAACTTTCTGATCACGAGCTTGACTGTTGTTTGTTCGTCCTTTCTGGACGACGTTTAATGAAGGTTGAGCCTGTGTCATGTTTTGTGCCGTAAATATTTGTATTGCCTTTTTATAATCAATAATAATTGGTGTTTTCCCTCTGGAGTTCTTGTTAATTATTATGGGTCTGGGCATGCAAGGATTAACGGGGTCAATATTAGAAACCTGTAGTGGGGAATAGAACCCCCGTACAAAATTCAAATGAATCGCCTGAAGGGCAGCAATTGCCATTATGCAGGGGCAAACACAAAACACGAACACTCAATAAAATAGGGCAGTTACAGTTACCCTTCAAAACCAAATTCACCCATCGGTACGCCTTCAGCTAAAAGTGAAAGGTAAACGAGTAGTGATCACGCGATTTACAGGGCAGTGGCCGAAGGATCCAAAACACAAACGACTCCAAAAGAAAACCAAACTATGAACTTAAACTTACCACAAACGCATGATAGCTGACAGGTGATTACTAGCGAGGCAGATGGTGAGGCGGCCGGTATTAGACTGACCATGCTCGAAAGTAGGGTGGCCGGCCTTGGCAGCGAGAGAGGGGAAAGCAAGGAAGGGGGAAGAAGGAAGGGGGAAGAAGGAAGGGGGAAGAAGGGAGGGAGCTGAAGATTGCCGAGTAGACCCGACAAAGTCCAACACAACGGGCGGGCCATCCAAATAGTAAGAACAGTTCAAAAGACCTTAGGCACACATGCACACTCAAGAGTCCCATCCAGAGACAACACCTCAGTCTCTTCAAAAAGGTTCACAAGGGTGTTTAACACCAGCATTCTGGGCACGGTACCACAACACCAGTACAACCCAACCCTCCCTCGCCGTACCTGTAAACAACATCGGACGAGATGTGATTGGACCAGTTTTAGGTAATGTGAGTGTGGAGGAGAACGACTTGTTACAAGTTCCAGTGGTAGTCAATGGTCATCCTATTAATGCCCTTATCGACACAGCTGGCAGCATCAACCGTGTCGCAGCGAGGCTCGTAGAGGAATCCCATTTCGAACATTGACCAGGTTGACTTCAGCTGGCTACTACAGGAGATACTTGTGCCACCCTGGGGGTTGCAATGCTATGAGTGGATTTACGGGACCAGTCCTCCACTACATACAGGCAAACAAACTATCCTCGCACAGGTGTAGGAGATGTTAAGCAATGGAATAATTGATCCCAGTGAAAGCCCATACAATTTTCAAATTGTTTTGGCAGAGAAGAAGGATAGTTCATTACGTTTTTGTGTAAATTTTAAACCTATCAACAATGTAGCCACCAATGCCCCACCCTCTGCTGAATATTACAGACACTTTGGCTAACCTTGGTAATGCTAAAATTTTCACATCTCTCGACTTGAAGGCAGGCTATTGGCAGGTGCCAATAAGACCTGACGACCAACCCAAGACTGCCTTCACTATTCCAGATGGTAGACAATTTCAATTTTGTGTGAAGCCATTTGGTTTACAAGATGCCCCAGCAACAATTCAAACAATGATGATGCGCATTCTGAACAACTATGCAGGGAAATTTGCAGCAGCTTATTTTGAAGATATAATCATCTGTTCCCAAACGTGGGAAGAGCATGTTCATTATTTGTCGTAGATGCTTGAGCAGCTGCCCGCATGGCCTGACTTGCAATCCAGAAAAACGCCACATAGGCACAACTGAACTGGATTTTTTGGGGTTCATTGTGAATGCTGAGGGAAACTGCCCGACTGAGAAACAGCTCCAGATCATTGCAAACAAAGCCCCACCACGTACACATAAACAGCTACAATTATTTTTAGGACTCGCTAATTGGTTGTGTTCATTAATTCCATAATTCTAGACTGGCCGAACATGCATGGGAATATAGCCACAAAATTCTTTGAGAAGACTCGAAACCACTTACACAGGAAACTGACAAAATTAAAAGAAAAATCAAAGAATCAGCCTTTATAATTAGCAATAGCAATATTTTCAGTAAACAGAGTATTAAATTAAAAAATATGTGGATCCCATTGATTAAGAGAGAAACAACTTTACAGCACAAAACAAAAACACACACTCAATCCATCACAACCAATCAGAGTCAATCTATGCTGCGCGACCAATCAGAAGACATCTCGTCTCCCATTGGCTGAGCAGGATAAGTGGGCTTACCATATATAAACCCATGGTTTTTCCAGTCTCCTCATCAGTCGCACTCGTGTTCCTGAACCCTGTGTGTCCTGACGACGGGAACAAATTCCAGTTCCCGAAACATCGTAACACTGTCTGTCTGGAAAACTACTGTGTTTTGTTTCGTCTCTTCATTGCGTCGTTTGTCTTTTCTGTATATATCTGTTATGTGTTGCGTTTTGTCTTGTCTATTTGTTGTATGTCTTTTTGTTATTTTTCCGTTTGTGTCTGATATCTGTGTTTTTTGTTTCGTCTCATCGTTGAGTTGCATGTTACTTGGTTTTTTATTTTATTTATTATTATTATCATTTATTATCTGTTTGTTCCTTGTTTTTATTTGACCCGATTCCATTTTGGAATTTCATGTTGTATATGTATCTTGCTGACTAAAGCATACTCTGCATATATTATGGTTTTCTTTTATTTGTTTAGTTTTCTTTGACAGTCATTCAATTTGCAATGGAGTACGTCCAAGAAACTGAATCCAGACATGCACTCCCGTTGCACAGTTCTTTTAAAGATCATATTGGATGCTTTTGTAGTACGTGCAGCCCAGCAGACTGATGAGTACACGCAAGACATTGTGAGACGTTGCAGTGAGCAGACATGTGAGGGATAACGTGTCCTTGATGACTATGTGTAAAGTTCTAAAATTTCCAGAAAACTTGGTGAAAGGAAAAAAACCTGGAAAAAATCAAGTTTCTTTCCAAATTTTCCAGAAAAATTGGAAAAATTTCTTAAAAAATTTTTTTTGTACTAAACCTGTGGTGACTAAATATTATACAGTAACTTATATAAGGTAATTAAAATAAGGAGAAAAACGGAAAACTGGCCTATCTGATTACTTCTGGATGTTTACTTACTAACAAGGTGTATGAATGTGGAAAGAAGGCAAACATGAAAACTTCACAGTTTTAAAATAAAGGGAACTACAGAAGCATCACATTACTGTAATTTAAGATCTTGTTTACTAGTAATCAGGAACACACACACACCATCGTAAGTCGTAACTGAACACATTGCAAATCGCAATCAGTGTCAAGATTCACATGTCAACTACGTGTTTGAAAAAAAGGGTAAATCATTAAGTTGATAAACGTAAAACAACAGCAAAGTACACCACTTAGCCCGTTGATACAAGCAGCAAGATAATTAATAATTACCTATCTTAGTGTGTTACTTGTGAATTTGAACTATAACGGGATTTTTGTTGTAATTGAAACAGTTTTCCTGGCAGAGATTGTCGGTTGTGTATGAGTATGTGTTTAACAATTATTTCTAGTTAATTCATGTGCATATTGTTAATTTTACTCTACCAATTTTCATGTTGTTCCTTTTGAAACTTTGTGTTAGCTTTACTGATTATTTCATTTTGGTAGTACTGATAGCATATAGAGCGTCTCATTCTTAGATTGCAGTACAGGGTTGTATGGATATTGACTCTCTCTTTTCAACTCACGGTAACTGCCATTATCAATGTCCTTGTTTCGGGGCATGCTGTTACCAAACATCCTAAAATTTTCACATTATAACTATGATCTTAAACATTTTTGCATATTGTACAGCACCAAAATGTGCATCTGGTAATATAGTTGGTCCATTTTTACACCATTGTAAGGGGTTGAAAAAATTTAAAAACAAATATTTTGAACTTGGTGCGGTTTTCACGCATCCTTAAATATATCACAAATCAAAAGCAAACCCGTATCCGGATATTTATAGTGTGTATTTTCATACATATGGATGCCAACAAAGAAATCTGAAGGCTATATTTGTTGTCGTTAGTTGCACAGAAATATTTTTCTAATGTTATCTGCACTTCCTAGTGAACTGAAACATCAAAAAGTTGGTCTGTGAGAAACTTTTTTTGTTATTCAGGTTAGATGGGGGATGAAAGCGAGGAAACTGTATGTAATGAGCTAAATCTATTTATAAAAACAACCCCACCTCAATAGCTTTAGCCATTCTCTTGTATATAGCTGTGAAATGTGTGGCGTATTATTGTCATGCACTTGTCCTACAAACTCAACAGCTAAGTGTCGCTCGAAGTGTTGGCTGACGAGAAAAAACGTCCCACTATCTTTGCTGACTACGTGGTTATATCTGGAATGTTTAATAAATAAGATACAGGCTACATTTGGTCAGCAGTTTTCTTCATCTAGTGTCCTAAACTGGTTCAGTAATGAAACTACAGTGTCTCATGGCCGAGCGATTTGTTCTGTATGGTGACTGATTTCGAAAAAAAATTTAATGGGTGTAATTTTTTGTTAACATTTATTTATATGGAGAGAAAAACAATAAAAGTCATAATATAGTTGAGCTACTGTAATGGGTCCGCGTCTAGTACGTCTACGTTGTTGTCTAGACGTCCCTGTTCGGGGACGCCAGAATGTAATGGTGCCGCTGCTCTGCTCTTGCGTCTACGTCGTGTTGTTGATGTCTAGACGATTATAATTGAGGTTATGATGTTCCTTGCTGCCTGCGACAACTTATCTAATTAGACTTTTCCTTGTTTGTTATTAATATGCCCGGATAGCCTAAGGAGTTTACATAGAAGTAAAAAAGAAAGGAGCCAATTTCTTTAATAACTTTCAGTCTTTTAATAATAGTTCACCAGACATACATGGCACAACAACGTACAAAAATTCTTTCCAGTGATTTGTCTTACAGTGTGGACGTAACTAGGTAACACCAGTGGCGGAATTCACTAAATCATGAGTGTTCGTCCCAGTTTATTATCGGTTGTGATCTGCCTCAGTTTGCTCCACAAAGGAAAACGACCTAAACTACGGGGTACCACTAACGGTGTCTTAAATCAGGGTGTCTACCAGATTGTAAAAGTAAAATTTAGTGACTTTTTGGTGACTTCTCCTTGAAAAACTGTTCTAGCAGAATTTTTTAACAAGTTCAACACGGCCAACAATTTTCATTATGTTCCCTCCAATTGCTGATAGCGCGAAGCATGTCCAATTTTAAAATGTGTAATCAATATACATATATCTAAATTTAAGTTGTCTTTATGAAAATGACTATGATAACTAATATACAAACAAATTATTTATTTTACTTTCACAGTACACTATAAATAGTAGTAGTGTAAACATGCATGTTTCACAAATGATTCGACAAGAATCAAACACCCGAAAGTAATTTTCGTGACTTATACCAAAATATACTTCAAATTAGTGACTATTGTGGGACTTTCGTGACCTTTTTCACAATTCGTGACTTTTTCGGGACTTTCGTGACTTTAGTGACCTAGTAGACACCCTG
>PNEQ01037198.1:54682-102188 GCA_003012365.1 Medauroidea extradentata
TTATTGCGTTAACACCATACGTACTTAAAACAATTAACTTGGCGCATAATTTTCTTAAACAATGCGTTACTGCGTGTCGTAAAACGTGGGTTTCACAAGTGAGCACGATAATAGCGCTACCTATTTTCCAAGTGTAGAAACATTTGTCTCCGGGTATGTCGAACTTGGAAAATAAATAGACGTTCGTGTATTACGTAATACCGGAACTCCTAATTTATTTTTACCGCATATACTGACTGTGAAAGTGATTCTTTTCAATCACTTGTACATGTAATTCTCGACAATTTTAGGTAAGAACGTCACAAAATGGCGTTTTTGGAACAACTTCTGTATATCCTACGGTGCCGCTATCTATCCACCATCTTGTGAACGTTCGTACAATTGCGCTATCTGTCCGTTCTGCACGCTACTAGTATCTACGTTCTCGTACAATTCAACAACAACGTCGAGGGAATGTTTTTACGTTAAGTTATATAAAACTGCGCAATGAATAAATACATCCGCTTATTCTTTCTTTCTTTGGTGAATAATTTACAAGGGCACTTTACTAGTAAGGAATTCCTACTTTTTTTTTTTTTTTTTTACTAAACGCTACGCAAATCGGGCTATTCGTGCGTGAGAAGGCAATCGAAAGTTCGGTTTTCTCATTTTTTTTAGGACAAAGGTCGATCATATATATTGTTCAGTGGTGTTCTTTTGATCGTAAGACGTCTGCCTATTGATATAAATTTATATTTCAACTATCACTTGCGTTATTTTTCCGTTAAATGCTATGGGAGTCTGTCTATTCGCTTGAGAGAAGACACTGGGAATCTTGATTTTCTCATTTTTTTAGGAAAAAGATTGATCATATCTACTATTTAGCGGTGTTCTTTTGATCGTAAGACGTCTGACTATTGATATAAATTTATATTTCAACTATCACTTGCTTTATTTTCCCGTTAAATGCTACGGGAGTCGGGCTATCTGCTCGAGAGAAGACACTCGGAATCTCGATTTTCTCATTTTTTTAGGAAAAAGATTGATCATATCTACTATTTAGCGGTGTTCTTTTGATCGTAAGACGTCTGACTATTGATATAAATTTATATTTCAACTATCACTTGCGTTATTTTTCCGTTAAATGCTACGGGAGTCGGTCTATTCGCTCGAGAGAAGACACTGGGAATCTTGATTTTCTCATTTTTTTAGGAAAAAGATTGATCATATCTATTATTTAGCGGTGTTCTTTTTATCATAAGACGTCTGACTATTGATATAAATTTATATTTAAACTATCACTTGCTTTATTTTCCCGTTAAATGCTACGGGAGTCGGGCTATTTGCTCGAGAGAAGACACTCGGAATCTCGATTTTCTCATTTTTTTAGGAAAAGGATTGGTCATATCTATTGTTTAGCGGTGTTCTTTTGATCATAAGACGTCTGACTATTGATATAAATTTATATTTAAACTATCGCTTGCTTTTTTTTCCCGTTAAATGCTACGGGAGTCAGGCTATTCGCTCGAGAGAAGACACTCGGAATCTCGATTTTCTCATTTTTTGGGGACAAGGGTCGGTCATATCTACCGCTCAACAGTGTGACGTCTGGTTACTGATATCAATTTATGTACGTTAATTAATTTCCCGCAAAACGCTACGGAAGTCGGGGCAGAAAAAATGCAATTTTAAAATTTTCTGTTAAGTTGAGGGGGGGGGGGGCAAAAATAAGCCGCTATCGAATTTACGAAGGTAGCGATTTTACGAATGCGATGAGAGGAACCGTGAGTATTCGTAAAATCGGGGGTCTAGTGTATATTGAGGACCGTACAATAGTTTTACATTTTATTTGTGCTCTGTAATGTAAAATACATGTGCGTTGACAGACGTTGCCCACTTTGCATGCAACCTCAGTCTCCAACAAATGTATGCTAGACAAACGTGACAAAATGATTTTCCCTTTCCTTGGTAGAGTTTCAAACAATTTCTTGATAACTGTATTGTATTATAAACATGTTTATACTACAGTGCGCTATATGATTTTTACTGTATGAGATGGCTTCTAAACTGCCAAATTTATGATCAAATTTATTTTAAAAATAAATAAATAACAGAGCAAATGTCTTGTTACCCACAAAAATTGAAATTTTGCAACATTCTGATAAGGAAAGAGAGCTGTTGACATAGTAAAGTGTTAGCTGTACCGCCTACTATAGATAGTTCAATTTGAGGAAATACAGACAAAATGAAGTGTAGCTTAGTAAACATCTGTCAATGCTAAAAAGACGAGTTACACATACCTAATGCAATAGAGGAAACGGATAAGATGATTGCAGTGTGGATCAAAACACAGAACCAGCACAGTTCTCCTGTAAATTTAGTACTGAATTCTCCTGTAAATTTAGGACTGGTTCTATCGTTGTACAATGAGAGAATGAAAGATTTTGAAGGTACTCAGACATTACAGGATGAAATGTTTACTGCCAGCATCACAACAGCTGAAATCATGACACATATGTAGAGAACAAAGAGAGCCAGAAGGCGAGACAGGCACTTCCAGTGTGGTGGAACCTCAGCATCTCAGAAAATAGAGGAAGGGAGGTGGAGAAACTCTAAAAAAAAAAAAAAAACCAGCCACCATCTGCCGCAATTGCACTCATGTTTTGTGTGGAGTAAGTGATGGCCCATTGTAATAAATTATTTTCATGTCATTGGGATCACTCATGACAATATGAGACATATTCTTTCCATGGTAGCACATAAATAAAATATGAAATAATACTATTTTCAGAATTCTGAATTAATTGAACAATAACCAAACTATATCCAAGACAGAGTTGACAAAACTACCCTCTGGCTTTGTGAGAGGGAGTCATTCTGAAACTTTCTCACCAGCCTGCCTTCTTCCTCCTTCCGCTTCCAAGTTATATCTTTACATGTCCTTGCATAACTGCTTAGCTCCCTACCGGAAATTTTTTCATTACCTCATTGTTCTTCTTTTCCTTCTGTGCATTATTGTTGGCATATCTTCATCATTCACTTTACTCCTTGTCGCTTTACTTCCTTTCTTAATTTCCTTTTAAACCTTATTATATTTCCTTTCTCGTTAGTTCTCATCTTGTCCCTTTCTGACAAACTAAAGATGATCATCATAGATACAGTACAGCTACAGGCTGTCACACGCTGTACCACTCCTACCCATCTATTCTCCTTTTACACTTCAATACACATACATTGAGCTGCACACTCAAACTATAGGCACATTGTGTACAACCAGACAAGAAGGAAACATCATGGTCAGCGCAACATTGACACGCATGGTAAAAGAACAAATCTACACAGTGCTGTTTATTCTTAGTTTCTACAAAATTCACCCACTTTTTATCAAAAAACTTTGAATTACTAGGACTGGATAGCTGTCTGGGCCAGAAAAAAAAGCTCTGAATTACAAAGTAACCATATTTCAATTAACCAGACTGTAAAACACTAAACTCTATTGTTGAATTTTGGAGAATAATGTATCCTTCGAATTAGATAGAATTTAAAACTAAACAGATTTATTGTTAAGTAGTTGGACTTGTTTCCCACGTTGTCATTTCACTGATCGTCAGAAATAAACTCACATGGTGGCACGTCTGTGTGTATGCACTGCCGGCTGACCAACTTGATGTGTTTTGCTGTAGGCAACTAGTATAACTCAATTTACGTCACATTTTTCAGAAACATAACCCCAATGTAAACCGAGGACATACTCTATTCATGACGGTATGACTGTCAAACAATCTGAAGTGTATTAGAATAACCAACACTGAACACATAACCTCGTAAAAGACATTATAATAAATGTACTTACACTACTAACAACCCAAGTAAACTAAATTACATTAGATTACATTTAGAGAGTAAAATAAAATTTAGAATAAATTGGTTTAAAACAATAACACTCTAGATAAAGCAAGTATTTAAAATACACACTTATGACATGTATAAAATAATTTTTTCAACCATAACTCAAGGAGGTACATACCTTTTTGAATATTGTCAGGAGCAATTGAATGGTGTTGATGCAGAAGGCATCCAAGTGACAAACGTAAAGAACTAACAAATTAAAAGCCCCTGAATTATTATACATTAAATTTAAAACTTCAGTAGTTAACCAACCAAAGTCAAGAAGAAGTAGGGTATTTGAAGATGAGAATATATTAACTAACAAAACAGTGATATTATTTTAGTAACAACTTTTTATGTTGTTCTTTATCAAATGTGGGATGGTCTCTTTTTGCATAACACCATTCAATTATTTACACATGCAGTAAATTTAGAAAAGAAAAAAATTAATATAACTGAAAAAGTAAACTCAGGTTGCAGACATTAAAATATTCCATTTAGGTAATATTACGAGGTATGTCTGGAAAGTAAGTACTGTTCTACTATTCAACAATTTGGTTGGGAGCAGTTTCCTCACCCGCTGTAAAGCCCCAATTTGGCACCTTCTGACTATAACATGTTCTTGAATCTGAAGCATGAGTTCGCAGGAAGGCACTTTGACAGTGATGACGACCTTAAAAACGGCGTTCAGCAGTGGCTGTCTTCAATGGAGACATCTTTCTTTGAAGTGGGCCATCAAAAGTTGACACCCCCCTACGACAAATGTCTGAACAAAGGTGGCAACTACATAGGTATGTCGAAAGTAGGTAAAGGAATGCACTGTCGTGTACAAATAAATATTCTTCTGACTAAAATTACTTTGTGCCTTTTTTGACAAATCTGTACTTACTTACCAGACATGCCTTGTATATGCATTTTATAACATAAACACAGCAATAATAATGTATTTGATGGATCTAAGGGAATTAATATTAGTTATTAATGTAGATTTGACAGACCAAAAATTTTTCTATACCACTATTTTATGGAAGGAAGAGCCAGTAAGACAAATACAGACTACTGTGCATTAAGTACCACAGACATTTTTGGTTGCCAATAGATTAACAACTAAATAGAGAAAAGGTATGAATAGGAACAGGAGTCAACTGTCACAGTGGCCATACGTAGTAAATACACTAATGAATAATAAAAACAGCATACACAGAAGGATGCCCATAATGGTATTAGAAATTACAGAGTAAATAATACAGATGACTAATACTCATGACCACAAAACAACGTAACTGGTCTACTACACAAACATTTATGGTACGCCATATGGTCTATTCAATAGCGTGTTGCACCCCCTCTCACTGCAATACTTGCTACAAATTGGTAAGGCACTGGGTCCAGCAGACACTGTAATTTGTCCTTGGAAAGATAAGCCAACAACTGTTGGATAATGTGCTCCAAATCTCAGATAATGAGGCATGGCAGTAGTTGCGATTTTAAATTGTTACAAGCATGTTTGACTGGGGACATGTCAGGGAATCAGGCAGGTCATGATCGTGTTTGGACATAGCAAAGGCAGTCCTGGGTGACACGTAACACAAGCTGTTGGACATCATCCAGCTGAAAGATTACACCTGATAATCCTTGCAGATAAGGAAGCAGATTGGAACGGAAGATCTTATCCACATAATAATGTTACATCCATGTTAATTATAAAAGGGGAAAAGACAAGAAGTTGACGCGAATCCCACTGCATTAGACGTGCGGGGTTGCAAATACGATTGCTGAAGGTGAGCAGTATATGTGTCTAGAAGACCTTTAAGGTAAAGAGCATGAGATATTTGTGTGGTTCTTCTAGAGTAGTTGATAATAAAGTTATCCTTGACCCAGCGAGTGACTACTGAGTGAGCCAACAAGGACAAACTCTATATGCTAAATCCAGGGTGTCATCTTTACTTAAATAGAGGGCAAGGCGTATATCACTCATCTTGTATTGAATATAAAGGGTTGGTACACAGGTTGATCTAATGAAAGAAGAAAACAAGGTAATTCAGTTTCATTGTGTGTTTATATTCATAAACACAAGTTACAGTACTTGTCACAGCATGATGAATACAACACTAGCTTTGGTACATAGTCTACAATCAGGGTTTGAGTCAATCACAATTTGATGACATACGTTATAACTCTGGAGTCTCAATATAAGATACAACAGGATACGACAATAACAATGATGCAACAACTTGGAAATACAAAACTAATTCCACAGGACATATGATGCATACAATTCTACATGGCACTCCGGGCTGTTCAGACACTGGGCAAAATTAAGGCCTTATTCATGGCCGAAAATGTGTGGTGATCATCTCTGATCTCAAGTATGTTTTACATTCTCCAATAGCCTCTTGATGGCCGCTGACAATACTTGTCTTAACAACAATAATTGGTTACTGATAATTATAGGCCATCTCTGCAATCCCAAGGAAAGTTTACTAAATCTGTAACTTTTAATAATTTACGATGCAGCGAAGTTCATACCAACACTTTATAACTGGTATTGCTTAGGGTGTATTCCCTTTTACTCATACGCGACACAGATGTGACAGTGTCCCTTCCTTCCCGGTCTCTCAGCAGGTCTCGTAGGTAAGGGTACTGTGTAGGAGGGCAGAGGGTCTCCATTTTCAAGAAGTCGCCTCGGATAAGTAGGGGGGCGGTCGAAGCCGGGATGCTGAGAGACGGGAGCTCAGAGAAGCTGCCAACGAACTCTCACAGGGGTGCCAGGCTGACCTGGCCTGAAACCCGAGCCGCTGACGACTGACTACTCGGACGCTGCGCCGGCCTTATATACCCCTGAGAAGGGCTGAAAGTACCGTTAGCAAGATGGCCGCCGGGCCGCACAAGACTGTCTGCATCTACAGGTGTGCCACACACACACAAAGGAAATACTCTCTCGTTGCATAAATTTACTCTGTTACACAAACAAACTTCCCGACTTGAATTATAAACGTGTGCACTGACGTTTAATACTATAATTAATACACAAAAACATTTACATAACCGTAAAACACATTTCTAAGCAATAACAAACAGTACAATTTATATTTACGTGTGCATTTCCCATGTTCACTGTTTAGTGCACTTTGACAGAGTAAGTGCACGGGATTGGCATCACTGGTAAGGCACTCGGCCGTACTTGTAAACAAACACTTGTACAGGTTAACAAATGTTATGAAGGCAGTTATACAAGGAAAATAAACATTGGATAAACACTTGGACGTAAGTAAATACTGTTTCACAATTAAAGCTTTGTCTCCACAATCTTACATGCTAAAATATTATTGTTGCCTGAAAATACACTGCAATCTACAAACTGCAAAGAAGCAGGCGAATACTAGTGTCCTTAGGCCTAAACAGTAAAGTGTTAAAAATCAGAGGCGAGCGTTAACGTATTTTATAAGACGATGTGGCGGCTTTGCATCAAAGTTATGGATGGCTCTGCAGACTATTTGACTGCAATGAGGAAACAGTGCCACTCAAAAGCGAGGTTGGGATTGTGGTATTGACCAAGGCCCTCCTTCCATGCCTCCACATTCATCAGACCTGATAATGAAGCGGTACTCATCACTAAACACCACACAATTGTAGTGTGTAATGTTCCACATTTCTCTGGCCTGGCACCATCGTAAATACAGCAGCTGCTATTTTTACGTAATTAGAAGTAAGCACACCTCCTTTGGGATCACAGTTTCTCCTTCATAAGGCATATCGAAATAAATTTTGTGGCGCACAGAAACTTTTAAACCAATCAGTATTATAAAAAGGGTCACTATAGAATATCTATGCAGCTGACATGCAATACATGAGAGTCATTTGACCGGTAGTTGACCTTATCCATCCTTAGTCATTCTTCCTCTGCATGTGAATGTCTTCATATAGTCATTAATCCCAATACCAATAGAATGTATTGTCCCAAAGATCCATACTGGGGTGCTACATAGCAATTTTACCACCTTGCAGTTTTCAGCCTGATTGAATGTTCACACTTGAAGTCCACAAACTGCAAACTGCCCAAAGCGATACATTAGGGATCTTCCAGGCATTATTCTCATTACGTTCCCTTGCTATCATCGGACGTCCCTGGTGCTAATTCAACAACACACTAGAGTCCACGACAACTTGTTCGTGCGTAGGGTCAAATGAAAATGCACCGACATAGAAATAGTCTCACTAACGACAAGAGATTTGTGAGTGTCCCTTGTTTACTTCATGGTATGTTGTTTTCATTGCCCGGCAGTTTTGTTACATTGCTGTAATATTGTAGGATTTTAATTTAATTAAAATTAATTTCACACTAAAATTAAGAGGTAAACAATTTGAGCATGTGTTTGGCATGCTTCATTAATTCATCATTGGTCATGCTACAAGCATTTTGCTCACCCTCCAAAATATTGTGGCACAATTATTTTTTAATGCCAGTATAGGTGTGTCCTTTCTTCTAGCAGACTTTTGAACCTTACTATTTTAGTTGCTAGGCAGCCGACCGGATGTGACTAATACTTGCCCTTGAGATAAGGTAATGTTTACAGGCATGCACGTTGAGTATTTTGCTCAAATCGTGACCAGTCATGTCAGCTACACTTGTGATGACAGTTTGGTTTTCAAAGTGCTACGGTTAGTCGTAGAAAGTATATTTATAAGTTTTATGTCATTTTTTGGAAATGAGTTTTAGTATTACTTATTAAAATTAATAGTGAGAAGAAAATTGGCACTTCGGCTCTTCGACAAATTGCTGAATGTTCTAGAAAAGTTTTTTGTAATTATTTTGTAATATTTGGTTAGTAAGTACAATATTCATGCTTTTAGTTGCTACTATTTTGGACAAAAATTGCTGACTAACAAGATAAGATAATACTTTTTTATCATTATTTTCTTAGTAAAAACAAAAACAATAGATTTGCGATGAAAAAGATCTGCAGAAAATCCCTAAATTAGATAGAAGTAAAATGACAGATTTCAATTTCTATATGTATACTGTGTTGTCAAAACATGTAAAAGTATTGTTATAACATTATAACAATAATTTTTATTTAATATTTTACACTTCCATTACAATATGTACACTTTTACTATTGTGTTTTTTTGTTGCAGATGTTCTACAATGGTTGTTCTGTTCTAAAACTGTGAAAGTGACAGTGAAACTGGGGAAGGAATTTTACATAGTGATACAGAAAAATTGTGTGCTAGTGAAAATGGAGATTAACTTGTGTACAAATCTGATGTGTCTAGGAAATTACAAGAAAATTGAGTGGTCAATCCATCCTCCTCATCCTAAAATGTGCATGAGAAAACATTATATTGTGATCCACTTACCGAAAGAAAGTTGCAGAAAATGCTCAGTCTGTCTTAAACTGTTGGAAATTATTTTTTCTAAACAATGAAGTAGTGGACTGCACCAACATTTCATTAGAGAGAATGCATCAGAACTATGGAATAGACCCACAGACACAGGCAAAATGTAAAACCATTTCAGGAATTTGTTCAGTCTGTCCTCAAAAGAAAAACAAATGAACAACTAAATTGTGTGCTTCTTGCAACAAGTCTGTTTGTAATGAACATACTGTTACAAGTTTGGAGAACACAAACTTTTCATGTGGGCAATACCCATGAGTTCTTTTGGGATAGAGGTCCTATAATTATAAATAAAAGAGTTAAATCAAGTACTGGAATTAATAGCTCACAAAGCTACGAAATACACAAAACAGTAATCAACTATAACTCTCACAACACAATTAATTACGCACACAATAACTACTGTGCCAAAGAATGTTAATTAACTTTGACAGTTAAAGCACAAGAATATTTACCATTAATTAATTAAACACTACAAATCACAAAATCCTGTCATACATCCAATCATCAGTTACTCAAATGACAATGTACAACCTTAACAGTCCTGAGGGAGGATGTCTCACTATGTACAGTGCATCACCCAGAGTGCACCACTGTCTTCACTCTTGAAGTCTTCGGTTCGACCCCGTCGCACACCTCTTCTTCACCTGTCGTCCAGCAGCAGAAGCCCTCTTGTCTCATCCATAGTACCGCTCTGAAGGTATGTGCCTGTAGCCTCGCAGTAGACTCCGACGTCACCAAGACGTCTTCCTGACAGCCCCAAGATGTCTTCCTGACATCGCCAAGATGCCCTCACCAGCCTCTCTGCACAAGCTTAGCACCTCCTCCGAGCAGGACCAATAGCGAACTCTCGAAGCACTTCTTCTCTTGAATCACCAGGCAGACAGTCTCCTCAAGTCACCAGTTACTGCACTCCTCGACACAACACCGTCAGTGTTGTTCTCCACAGCTCACCACCTCTGCAGCACTCCAACACAACACCACAAGTGTTGTTCATCCTTCCTGAAGCCCGCTGGTGTCACACAGCCTCGACACCAACCACTGCCGTCGTGCTGCCATACCTCATCAGCTCAGTCGTGCCGACACACAACACCTTAGTGTTGTCTGTCCCTTTTGCAGGGCGCTGATGTTACTCAGACTCGACAGCGACTACCGCCGTCGTGTTGGCATCCTCAAGACGCCACACCTCGTCAGCTCCGTCGATGTTACATCAGCCTCGACGCCGTCGTGATACCACCCCCAAGGCGGCCCGTCACTTCTCACGACGTCCATCGTCGTCCCGGTGGCAACGCCGCCCCTAGGGACGCTCGCTGCCTCACACCTCTCTCTGTCTCACTTCATCTTCACTATCACAAGACTGCACACGGCTGACTCTTCCCAACTCTCTTCCAGACTCTGCAATACTAGACTGACTCGTCACGACTCTCACTTCCTTACTGCCTCATGTTGCGCAGTTCCGATGCTTTTATACGGCCCCTTCAATGACGTCAATGGCTGATGAAATACGGTGATCTGAAGTCTAAAGATAGACATTACCTCGGTCGTACTTGTTGATAGTCACGTATTCGTACTGGCGTCATCGGGGAAACCCAGTGACGTCTCTCGGGAGATGCGACATAGCTGCGAAACCCATGACATCACTGGTTGACTCACAGGGCTGACCACCCAGCATGATGTAATGTGCCTGCTGCCCGGCCAACACGCAACAATACAATATTCAGGTGTTCTAACTGTTTACAATAGTGTTAGCTGCTGATATAGCCTAGGTTGATGTATCACAGTCCTCAGAACTAAGTTAATTTACAGCCAGTTTTGTGATAAAAATATTGTATGTTCACAAATTAAGTTTATAACATGTACAAATTGTGTCAAATGTACCTGTTGATAAATTGATGTTGACGTATCAAGTAGGTCCTAAGTATCTCGGTAATTTTTGTTAAGTTTTTTGCTAAAAGGTTACCTCAAATACAGTTAGCTAAGAATATATAATACTTTTTGCCGTATTATATACGTCACATCTTAAAAAAATTAAATATTAAAATGTTTTGTCTATATTTTCCTACATTTAGGCTAATTTATTTTCTTTTTTTATTTATATCAACTTGTTTATATTGTACTAATGGTAATTAGGTGTCGTTCAGTACTTTTATTTACTATGGATATTTCTGTATATTTCATTTTTCATTACAGTAAAAATTTTAGTTACAGGAAGAGTTTACTTCAGGCTGCAGTAACATGTTTTTTTTTCTTTTAGCCGGATGTACGGGTGGCTACATTTAGTCTTTCAGCAGAAGTTATTGTTTAATTTTCTTTCCCCTGTGCAGTGTGTGTCTCTGCGTCTGCAGTTTGTGAGTGTGTCTTATTACGTGATCTCATAGTACTTCGTGGGATCTGCCCACGTGATATTATCTCCCTTCGTCCACTCAGCTCACGTGATATTCACTGCCTTTGTCCCTCTTGTATGCCGTATGCTATGTTTCGAGCTGCCTCTGCAATATAGTGGCAACTTTGTAATTTGTCTTCTGCTGCTTTGACCCCCCCTTCTCACTTCTTCTTGTCAATTTTCTTTACTGTTGTCTGGCACTCTTTTTTATTGCCATGATCAAGTCCTGAATTGCTGGTGTGGTGCACGTTTGTGGGTGATGTTCTTTGGAACCTTAGCCAATTACGGCTTTATTTATCTTCATTCAACCCACGTAGTATTTGTAAACATAGTACTGTTTTTATTTTTTTTTATATTTTATGATGTGACATCTTCTACAATCCCTCAAGGTTAGTCTGTTTATTTTCTTTAGTCTGTGACTGTTTTGCCTTTTAAAATGTCTGTTCTAATTCTTTGTACTCACTGTGTTACAGTGAGGGTCCAAGTGATGGACGCTACGTTTTTCACATTGCCGACGAGGCGAATGTACCAACCTCTCTGGGATTTTGTGTTTAGCACATAACTTAATCAAATACATCATTTCATCTACTTGTATGAGTCTACAGGCCTATTAACCAATTACAATTGTAATATATCTTGTTTGTTTCCTTTTGAAAAGAAAACTTTTAAATAATAAATAACAAAACTACTATAAGTTAGCAAACCACAAACTAACATCTTATTATTTATAACTTTTCCTCTGAGCATTTTAATTATTTTCAAAGTATCACAGTAATGTTAATTTTCTATTTCAAGTCCCCTTACAATTTTATTTTTAATTCTTTTGTGCGGTGTACTTTAAGCCTTGTTCTTCTCAAGTATTTATTTTTAAGCTTTTATTTTATATGTTTTAGTTTGTTTATTTTTGCCACTTTGTTGCGGTTATGCATGGCTGTTCTGTGCAAGAATTTTCGCAATTATAAACACTTGGGTATAATTTATTGCTTCCATTTCATCAATTAATTTCCTTCCAAAGCACACTGGCACAACTTATGTATTGTCTTATACACAATGTGCATTTTTACACTATATAAATTCATTTAAATAACATATCAGTAAGCCCAAAAAATTTTCAATTTCCAGTCAGATTTCTGTTACCTTTTGATGACCACACAGGGTTTTATGGCATCACATGTTATATGACTGATAGAAAATGTACCAGAATTTCCCAGGACGAGTGAAATACGCCAGTACATGCGCGAGAGTTGTGGTACGCCGTGTGGGTTAAAATCAGGCCAGCCTAGTTATCGTTGTAGGAGGGGAGTTGCTCGAGTGGAGTCGTGGACACGTGGGCTATTCTGCGCGAAGTTATGCGCAGTACGGGCAGCGGATGTGATGGTCAGCGAAGATGTAACTGTGAGCTCCGGTGTTTCCATGTACTTTCGCAGAGTTTGTAATGAAGGAATGCATTACGAAATTGTGTTAGCAAGTTGTTTGCGTTACGTATTACTATGGTGTGTGAGGTACACAGCCAAGTAAGCTGAAACTGTGTGTGGCAGACATGTGGGAGAAAATGAGGCCGGTTGGTAGCAACAAGATGGATATGCGGTGTACCGGCGAAAGCTGTTTTTGGACGTTCAGTTTAACCTAACTATTGTACTGACATGTGTTACTGTGTGTTTTGCTGTATAAATTAATTGTGATACGTGGTACCCTTTTCTTGGGTTTTGCGACAAAGATTCTTCGATTTCTTTAGCCATCTAAAATTAGCTATTTTAAAATCTGCGACTGTGGTAATTCGTCTGCACAGCTGCAGCATAGGAAGTCGTCACTTGCGCCAGAAACTTGCAGCATATGTCACTGCAGAAGTTATGCTGTAATTTATGTTTGAGTAATGCTGGCACATTAATCTGGGAATCAACCAGGTCCGTATTGATCGTCAGAGCACGTACAAGGAAAGTACAGGTATGTGTGGACACTTTTTTTAGCTGGCGTAATTCATCTGTCCTCTACAAGTGTGGCACCAGAATACAGGCAAAGTAGCTCCCTATAAATTATTAACTGATAGCCTTCTGCTGTTCAATATTTGTTCGTACAGTATCACCTTAACTGTCAAAGTAAATTACAGAGCAATTTCATTATGGGGTCATTCTATACCAAGTGAACCACAATTTTGCCACTTTTAAACCTGACCCTCTTGGATTTTGTTCAAATTAGGCTGAGATAACGTACCACCCAAAATAATAAAATGCATAAATTATTAGATTTTTTGGTGACAATTTTTAAAAATCACATTTTTCCTTTGTCATGTTATTACAAAATTAAGCGTAAAGTTGGCTAGAAATGAGATAAAAGCCTGAACTAAAAAGAATTTTGAAGATAATTTTTCAGGCTTTCATATTATATATAGAATGGCCAGTTTCAAGAAAGATTTATTTCAAGGTCACCAAACTCAAAATTTGAATTTGAAAATCCAAAAAAGTGTCTCTTCAAAAATTGTAAAAATATTCATGCACAAACTTACATATTTCAACATTGTATATGCAAAGTTTCATCCTGGGATCTTTAACTTTACAATTTTTGAAACATGAATTGTCATCAATCTTTATTTATAATCTTTAAGGATTGTATTTTAAGTTTATAATAACTCAAAAACATAGAAAAGTAGTTCAATTAACACACATGTACCTTTATCTTCCACATGATCTTTTTCCCACGCCAGTGTCAATTATTTAATGTGAGATGAAGTGCTGTAGTCGCAAAATCAATCTCTTCTTTACAGAGGTAGTATGTTCTCCCAGTAGGACATCTAGGATTCACAAGTGTCAAAAGGTCACTGATTGGCACGTCAAGTACATCTTCATCTTGTGGATAAGTAAAGGATGGAGTAGGTCCAGCAGGATGGAGGAATTTCAATTTCACTGTTCCTGTAGCTGAATCCTTAGACAAAACTAAACCAAGTCACCACTGATCTTCATAGATGCATGTTAAATATCCACTGATATGTTCTAAAGTTAATGTTTGTTTTATACCTTTCCCTGACAAAGAAAATCTATGTGACTCATTACTAAATGAAAATATCTTTGCCAGTATTACATTATCTGATTCAGGAAGAAAGGTGTGAAATTTTTGGGTGCCTGGGATAGATTTAGCTGCAAGAAATCGCTCTTCAAGTAATTGTTCTTCTCCTTGATGGTCTCGACTAGATACGAAAATAAACTCTGTAGATTGAATGTTTGCTTTACACCAAATAAATAACTGAAATGGTGTCATTATTTGATGCTCATATGGTCGTTGGAGACTTGCCCTCGCTGCAAGTCGTTTCACAGTCCCTCCTAAACCATCACATACTCCTTTCCCATGCGCTGTTGCATAGAAATGCCACTCAACATTGATGTTAAACTCATTTACATGGTGGCATATATTTGATAAGTTTTTACGCTTTTTAAATTGAGCAGCTGAACCATCTGAGAAGTAGTAAATTTTTTCTAAATTGGTAATTAGTTCTAAACCAGACATGTAGGAGATTAATTTCTTCTGAAATAAATGGACTGTGACTGTGTCATGTTTCTAATTTTCAGAAACACAGACAATATTCTTAAAGTTTTAACCATCAGAAGTTTTGTAGTAGACTGCTATAGGAAAAATTGTTGCTTGGTTGTTGTTCCAATGAAAAGATTGAGCCTCATCTTGCAAAACAAAGGCGTAATTCTCTGCACAATCAAAGGAAACTAAGGCTTCGTTTATTTTTAGATTTTCTTTTAAGTAATTGTAGTACTCAGATTGTTTTTTTTTTTCTTTTGCTATGAAAGAATGACTTTTCAATACTATTAATTGTTCACATAATGAATCTAAAAAGTCTTCTGTAGTTTTGGTGGCGGTTTCGAACGTGCACCTGTCCACTGTTACCCACTGTATATAAGTAACGTGGTCAACCATTTCTTCATCTAATTTCATGTGTAACTCTTCTTTCAAATTTTCTATGCCTGGACAAGAAGGGAACTCGTTAAAATAGCAGGCAGTAGCTGGCTCATCACACATTATCTAAGCTAAGTAGCACTTGTAATCATTCAGTGCTGTACCATCATTCAGTGTAACAGTTTTTAACACAGGACATTGCATCATCAGTTTGGTATTCTGATGTATTGTACAAACACAAACTGAGAGAGTGTCACTTCCTCCAGCAAAAACACAATGTTTGGGATGCAACTCAGCAAAATTTTGAAAACACAATTTTTTCACTAGGAAACTTGTTCTTGAATAAATCATACAACTCCTTTAAATTCCCTAAAACTAATCTTTTTTGCTTGTGAATTCGACCACTGTCATTTGTTTTCACAGAAACAAAGTCTTTCTTGCCAGGCATTAAACGACTTACATCATCACTATTATAAAATTGTATAACCTGTTGTGTAACACTATTACTTAAAACCTTGCCGGGCTTTGAATTAGGTGTTGCCAAAATGCCATTTTCTGTAATTAAAGCTTTTACTTTCCTTGCCATTCTGTTACTAAAGCCAAACTCAACTTTATTTTGTTGCAGGTCCATCTTTTGGGTAGTACTGTACGAGTTTAAATTTTTTTTGTCAAGGCTTAGGTTTTCTTCATTAAACTTTTCTTTCAACTGAGTTATTATTTCACTCTCAGAACTCAAGTCTTTTTCATTGTCTGTTTCAAATTTTGTAAATACTTTCTTCACTAAGCATTTTTTTTTTATTTTTTCTACTTTTTGTTCAGAATACGACTGTGTATGCAATGGTTTTTTTGCAATAGGTGATTCTCCAAGAGTGCTGAGTGACTTGTTCAAATACTCCAAGCTAACATCTAACTCTAAAAACTCTTCATCTTGATTACTAGGACCAGGCATGCTACCTCCTCCATTTATTGATTCATCTTCATTATCCATTAATTCATTTCTTTCTTTATTAATTTTTTTCCTGCAACTGTCACATATTTTCATTCCTTTTTTAATATTATCATACAGTGAACACATCCACTCTGTAACAGGCCTAAGATTATGCTTACATGCTTCGTGCTTGTCTTTGTCAAATGGGTTGCAACAATATATTCTAACACTTACTTGGTCAGCCATGGTAAGTAAATACACACACAAAACCGTGAGGTAATGCACAAACTGATAGGAATAAAACTCTCATATGAACTATACACTTCTCTCCAAGATAGCTGTACTGCTACTGTGAACTGTGTTCTGCTTTCTGGGACAAATTCCAGCAGTGTCCAACATGAGTCACCATACAGCACTTCACTCTTATCTGTTAAATGGGTTCTGGTAAGCCAGCTCAGCAGTTGATTGGCTTGCATTCCAAAGCAGTGTTTCAGCCAAGACAAGAGCCAATGAATGTCAGGCTCAGCTTCATTTATGAATCACCCGATTTTACGAATACACGGTTCCTCTCATCGCATTCGTAAAATCGCTACCTTCGTAAATACGATAGCGGCTTATTTTACCCCCACCCCCCCACACCCCCCCTTAACAGAAAATTTTAAAATTGCATTTTTTCTGCAAAGTGTTTCTAGGCCCCGACTTGCGTAGCGTTTTGCGGGAAATTAATTAATGTAATAATGTAAACATAAATTGATATCAGTAGCCAGACGTCACACTGATGAGCGGTAGATATGACCGACCCTTGTCCCCAAAAAATGAGAAAATTGAGATTCCGAGTGTCTTCTCTCGAGCGAATAGACTGACTTCCGTAGCATTTAACGAAAAAATAACGCAAGTGATAGTTGAAATATAAATTTATATCAATAGGCGGACGTCTTACGATCAAAAGAACACCGCTAAACAATAGATATGATCGACCTTTGTCCTAAAAAAAAGAGAAAACCGAGCTGTCGAGTGCCTTCTCACGAGCGAATGTCCCGATTTGCGTAGCATTTAATGGAAAAAAAAAAGTAGGCATTCCTTACTAGTAAAATGCCCTTGTAAATTATTCACCAAAGAAAGAAGGAATAAGCGGATGTATTTATTCATTGCGCAGTTTTATATAACTTAACGTAAAAACATTCCCTCGACGTTGTTGATGAATTGTACGAGAACTTAGATACTAGTAGCGTGCAGAGCGGACAGATAGCGCAACTGTACGAACGTTCACAAGATGGCAGATAGATAGCGGCACCGTAGCATATACCGACGTTGTTCCAAAAACGCCATTTTGTGACATTCTTACCTAAAATCGTCGAGAATTACATGTATAAGTGATTGAAAATAATCACTTTCACAGTCAGTATATGCGGTAAAAATAAATTAGGAGTTCCGGGATTACGTAATACACGAACATCTATTTATTTTCCAAGTTCGACATACCCGGAGACAAATGTTTCTACCCTTGGAAAATAGGTAGCGCTATTATCGTGCTCACTTGTGAAACGCACATTTTACGACACGCAGTAACGCATTGTTTAAGCAAATTATGCGCCAAGTTAATTGTTTTAAGTACGTATGGTGTTAACGCAATAAAGAAAAATGTCACGCTATTATTTATAGGGTTCGTGTAAAAAAGTAAACTCATTCGGCGCGAGACGAGAGAGAGATAAGACGTCGTGAAACAGCCTAGAAGGAGACTGTACTATAGTTAAATGAGCATATGCGCATGCGCTGGAACTTTGCGTCTACAGTACGACCTCTATATAGATCCTAATACGTCGTAGTTGGAGAGAGGCCGGTCGGCTTGACACAAGCGGCGCCGCCGCCGCGCGGTTTTCAAACTGTCACTGCCGAATTTTTTAACGGATTTTCGCTATTTTTGTTTTATTTTTAATATTGTGACTTACCAAGTAATAACTGCAACTCTACAATTAATATTTTAATGCAGTGAATTAGATACAGTATGTTTTATTAATTGTCAACGTAATTCCTTACAATTTTTTTTGTCATATAATTTTGTTATTTTTTGAGGGTTCCTGAGATTGTATTCGTAGAATCGCTACCTTCGTTAAATCCAGGGTTCGTAAAATCAGGGGTCTAGTGGTGTTTGCAACATAATCTACTTTTAGAACAGGCAGAACAATTTTGATATACCACTTCCTTCATTCTAAATGGAAGAAAATTTTTTGTGTGGGGAAAAATCATTACATGACCAATTTAAAAAATAGTGAAATATATGATCCCATTAAGATCCCAGAATGAAACTTTGAACATACAATGTTGAAATAATTAAGTTTGTGCGTGAAAATTTTGAACATTTTTGAAGACACACTTTTTTGGATTTTCAAATTCAAATTTTGAGTTTGGTGACCTTAAAATAAATCTTTCTTGAAACTTGCCATTCTATATATCATATGAAAGCCTGAACAATTATCTTCAAAATTCTTTTTAGTTCAGGCTTTTATCTCATTTCTAGCCAACTTTACGCTTAATTTTGTAATAACATGACAATGGAAAAATGTGATTTTATAACTCAAGAAATATGTCACCAAAAAATCTAATAATTTATGCATTTTATTATTTTGGGTGGTACATTATCTCAGCCAAATTTGAACAAAATCAAAGAGGGTCTGGATTTTTTATTGGATCACTTGACATGGAATGACCCTATGGTTCTATACATATTGTTGCAAGTTTTTTTTACAGAAAAATAAAGACTATGCAAGGTACTTTAATGGAAGGAACATTTAAAGATATTTGAATAACAGACTGTACTTTTAAAAAATTTTTAAAATGCAGCTAAATATTTAGTTGGTTGTGAATCATATTGGGGATATTGTCCCTTTACTTACAATCTAATTAATTATGTCAGATGTGTATTCTATAGCTAAATGTAGATTGTATTTTGTTATATTTTCTAAATACAGCATCCAAATTCTAAATTGATTGCAGAGTTGGTATTTAAAAGTTTTCCTGCTTCCTGTTTTGCTTAGTTTGACTTGATTTGACTCAGCATTCATACGCATTTAACTATTAAATTTGGATCTTTTTGTTTTGTCCCCTTTTGTTTACAATTGTTACATTCTCTTTTGTTAGTAGTTTAATATGAAAGTGTAACAACTTCTGTGTGTTTAATTTTTTCATTAAAATTTTGGTTTAAGCAATATTAAAACCAAATTTATGCAAAACCAAACCAAGATATTTTATTTTCAACGAGGAAATTAATTTAATGTATCCATAAACTCGTAAGGAAGGTCATCAACATCAAATTAATTTAGGTGACAAAAATGCTCATGCATGATCAAAGGTGAAACATTTTACAACAAGACCAATAATGAGTTAAGGTTGCAGAATGTGTTAAAATAATACAGCGGGTTATTACAAAAAGTTTCATGCAAGAAAAAACGAGCATATGAATAATGCCAAGATGGCAGGCAGCATTTCTTGACAACATGCAATAAAAAGAAGCAACTGTCTCCTAAATAATTTAATAATGAAGACAAAAACCTATCTAAATACATCTAACAATGAAAATGCAGTATGGTGATGCACATACACTATCAATACTTTACCCACTTCCCTGCTGACCACATGTTATGGCACCATGTTTAACATTGTGGATTACATACACTACAGATTTTCATGCAACATGCAATACTTCCACTGTGTTTTAAAACTGTCCAACATAGTGACGTCACACTTAGAATCTCACTACACTTAAAGCTACGATAAATTGCTGTTTGAGGAAAAGGTATAAATTTCTTTGTTTAACAAAACACAAAAAAGGTAAACAATATATCGCAATGACATGTGTCCACAATACAGCATGTTATTCTGTCTCACTGCAAGAAACATTCAAAGACATTACAAAAAATTCTAACCATGATAAATTCTACCTGATGAAACATGGTTGATATATTTTATGTTTTATGAGGTAATTGTGATAGTGTAATTAATATATTCTTACTATTTTCTATTCTGTAGTTTTTTCTGCAACAAAATTATGCATATGTCATTCTAACAACTAAAACAATAAAGAAAACTGCCATTAAATTAAAAATCTAATTTATTTAAAATTAAAATACTACTACAAACATACAAAAAGTTCTAAAAAATGGGATGTTAAGAGAAAAATAATGTCACCGCTCAGTTAGGTTGGAGAGGAAGTCGACTGATTATTAAATGTGTGGAAGATGTAAGACGAAGCGGAGATGGTGCGGGATTGCGAGATGGGCGCCACCTAGCAGTGCCTCTAGTCAGGCCCTGACTTCCGTAGCATTTCGCAGGAAATTAATGAATGTAATAATATAAACATAAACTAATATAGGTAGCCAGATGTCACACCGCTGAACGGTAGATATGACCAAACCTTTTCCCTAAAAAATGATAAAACCGACACTATTAATATATTCCATATTCCAACAATTTTTATTTGCCCTACGAGACCAGACTTATGGGACATTCTGTATAACGACATAAAAACAATCCCTCGATGTTTGATACTACGCAAATTGTATGTGAACGTAGGTAGAAGTAGCGTGCAGAGCGGACAGATAGCGTAACTGTATGAACGTTCACAAGATGGAGGACAGATAGCGGCACCATAGCATATACAGATGTTCAACGTTCCAAAAATGCCTTTTTGAAATGTTCTTACCAAAAATCTTAGAAAATTACACATATAAGTGGTTGAAAGTAACCGCTTTCACAGCCAATATATTACATAAAAATAAATTAGGAGTTCCAAGATTATGTAATACACAAACATTTATTCATTTTCAAAGTTCGACATACCTGTGGTGGAGACAAATGTTTCTACACATGAGTGATACGTAGTACTTGTGAAATGCACGTTTTACGATGCTTAGCAATGCATTGTTCGAGCAAATTATGTGCCAAGTTAGTTGTTTCAAGTACACACGGTGTTAACCCAATAAAGAAAAACTAATTTCACATTATTATTTATAGGGTTTGTGTAAGAACGTAAACACATTCGGCGCAAAGCAAGAGAGATATAACTAGGAGACGTGGGAAAATAGCCTAGGTGGAGGCCGTACTATAGTCAATTAAGCATATGCGCATGCGCAGGAATCATACGGCTACAGTACTGTCTCCATTTAGATCCTAATCGTAGCTGACAGAGCGAACTGGCTTGACGCAGGCGGCCGCTGACGCGCAGTTTTCAAGCTGTCACTGCCGCATTTTTAAAACTAATTTTCACAATTTTTGTTTTATTTTTAATATTGTGACTTACCTAGTAATAACTGTAAATCTACAATTCATATTTTAATGCAGTGAATTAGATAATATATTTACTAATCATTGTCAATGTAATTCCTTAAATTTTTTTTGTCATAGAATATTATGTGTGTATACAGTGTATTCATTGACGCAGTGCTTGGTGGGGAGCGGGTAGTCTGTCGGCGAGGGCGCGATGGCGAGGCGCCAATGTGCTAAGCCAAGGATGCACTCCAGAAGCGTCAACCGCAGTCTTCCTCGTCGGACTCTCCCCACCTCGTAAGGGATATTACAGTGAGGGAAACTAGCGCTACATTGGAGGTTGCGCTTCCACAGTAGGTGTAGCCAAAGATGGATGGGAGGAAGTGGCAACAATGGGGTGCCGATCCCCTAGACAGGAGAGCACAGAAGTGCCAAGGTTAGGAGTTGCATCGAATGGGGTCCACAAGGCGAGAAAGGGGTGGAAACGGAAACAGGTATTGAGGAGGGGGTGCTAAGGAAGCCTGATCCACCAGGTGACTGTAATGCCAGCCGAACAATGGTGTGCCTCATCGAGCGGTGGCGGAGACCACCCTCTGAATCCAATACATCCCTGTCTCAGGATCCTTAACCTCCAGTGCCTTCTGTACCAACTTAGCGAATTCCTGTCTGGCCCTCAACTTCCTTCCTGACCACTTAGGCATAACCTGACTGTGACTTAGATGAAGGTGTAATGGTAAGGCTTGCTGAGTGTTGGTATTTGGTATCCCGTAGGATTGCCTGTTGTGGCATGTATAGCCTTAATTCTGCGGAACTATTGTTGGCGCTGGGCAGGCGGACTTGTATAGGGCGCTAGAAGTGCGCCTCAGCACGTCCTTGTACCTTTTCACCTCTCCCAGTCAAGACAAAACCCGACACCGCTCGTAAAGAGCACAGTGTAATCGTGCTACCTTGAGAGGGCGTAATGAAGAAAAAATCTGGAAAGTACGCGGCTTACGCCTCCTCCCAGTCGTAGGATGCTTATAACGACCCAACATAAAACTCCCATGGCGATCCTATGGGATACAGAGGTCACAGGTGTCTAGCAGGAGGATGGGTTTGTCAACAATGGAAGGTATGGCAAGTGAGGAAAAGAAAGGAATGATGTTGCTGCGTGATTTACTGGCATACGCCAACAATGGAAACTGGAACATCCTGTGCCTAAAATGCCTGAAGGGCGTGTAGGAAGGAACCGAAGAGCACTAGCTTCCGTGGGGGAGAGTTGTTGATGCAGGTGACGACGCCTCTGAAAGTGGCTCTTCGTTGGCGAAGCTTGGACAGCTGGCGTAGAAGGCCTGGAGCTGTAGCTTATAGTAGCGAAGAGGGTAGAGAAATCTACCGCAACTGAACCTTTCAGTGATAGCAGGGGTACTGCTCAGAGAGAGTAGCAAACAGGTCGCTACTCGAAGAAGAGCTGCTCTGAGCGGCGAGTAGGACGCGACTGACTTCGGTGGCTTGTGCTCCCTCTTTTATACCCTTCTCGGGGCGGTCTGTGGTGATTGGCCGGCCAGTCGCCTAATGAGAGACGGCACGGGCGCGAGGGGGTGGTCCTTCCCTCTCCTGGTGTCTTCTGTGCTGCGGGTGGCATGTCTACAGGCGGCAAAGACATCTCGTAGGAAAAATAACATTAAAATATCCTTTTCCAGGGTTTTTATGAACGAAGGATAACTAAGGAAGAGTTAGGTAGGCTTTATATGAAATGAGTACACTGATGCGTGCGGGAGCAATAAGGGTCGAAAGGATAAACATTAGGTGCGGGAATATGGAACGGGCAGGATGAGGCAGCAGATTCACAGCACAAGATGCTGCGAGCATACGTCATCAATTAATCGCTACGTTCGTTACATCCAGGGTTCATAAAATTGGTTTTTTGTTGTGTGTGTTTGTGTGTGTGCATGTAAGTACACACACACGCGCATGCACGCACGCACGCACACACACGCACACACATATATAAATTAATTAATTACCCTATAATTTACAAAGAGAACTACAAAATAAAATGTACATTAAAAACTTTCTTCCTGAACAATCATTTAATTTTTAGCTCCATTTATACAGCTTTAAATTCCCTTTAATTTGTTATTACAGCACAAAAATACAGTACTATATTATTTAGGTTTTATTTTGTTTTTTTATTTATTGCATTCTGCACCACCAGTTATATATTCATTAGGTCATTTTTCTTGCATGCTATGTATTTGTTTTTTACTTTAATTCTTGTAGCCTATGTTGTTCAATATGTACTTATTTCTTGACTTAACTCTATATTCTTTAGTCCAACAAGGATTATAAATGGATCTTGCAAAGTGTATATTAAATAAATAAATAAATAAAAATAATAAACATTACGAAGATATTATTTAGTGCACTAGAACAACTCATTTCTGTTAGAACAATTATCTGTACACATTACAATTTTATTCTGTACTACACGAAAACATCAACTTACATCTGTTGGAACAGTTATCTATACGCACTAAAATGACATTCTTGACTTTACTACTATTATATTAACTTACTTATGCTGGAACAGTTCGTACACATTACAATCACATTCTGTGAAACACTGAAACATAGCTAATTTATTTTGGAACAATAGTTATATATACCTTAAAACATCCTGTACTACACTAGAACATAAACTTACTGCTGTTGAGACAACAATCTGTACACATTACAACAATATTCTTTACACCAGTCAAACATTAACTAATTTCTGTTGGAACATTTTTCCATGCATATTACCATGACATTTATTTGCACTACAATTAAACAGTAATTGTAACTATTAGAAATACACAAACACACAACACACACATAGCTTACCAACAACTGAAAGTACAGCCAGAGCTGAGCAGAAGTAGATGCACGAACATTCGCTCATCTGTGCGAGTTCTGCATCCATCACCCCAGAACTCACACAGAGGAGCGAACATGAAAGCACCAATGTTCTAGACTCCTGTGACACTGCATGCCATGACAATATGGGAACTTCCAAAATCCTCTTAAGAGGAAGCAACTATTCAAACCATTTCTGATTATAAATAAATAAGCATCATAACCCCTGAACATGTTAGCACACTTCAACAACTAGCTGCATTTTAAATACAATAATTTGGACCTTGGAAAATGTTGAAACACTTAAAAAAATATATGTAGACATACACAAAACAATTGACTTTTCCACCTTTGTTCAATAGTACATTTCTGTTGAAATTAAACTACTCTAGGAGAACAAACTTGGTTCTTTAATCATGATTATGATCAATCGAAAAAAACTAAGCTTGTAACAAAGACAAAAGAAACAATGCACACAGGTGCGAAAAAATAACTGACAAACATAAACATGTACAACAGGCAGTTACAAACAAACAAAAATTACTGTATAGTAGATTATGTACTACAATTCCAACACCTCCGATTATTCTAATGACTTTTCATAATTTATACTTATACATGTGACATTGCAATTCCCTTTACTTCCAATTCACAGACACAATACACAAGCTTGGGACCTGGTAAAGATTTAATCAGAATGTCTACAACCATCCTATTTGTTGATAAGTACCCTACTACAATCTGCTTGTCCTTCACAGCATGCCTAATAAATTGGTGCCATACGTCTGTATGTTTGGTACACTTATAGAACACTGGTGTTACAACAGTTTCTGTGACTCTGGCGATCATTGAAAATGGTTATTGGTCCATCCCGACTGCAAATTTCACTCTAAAGTCCCTTCACATGCATGGCTTCTTTTGTAACCTCACTCAGTGCTGATTACCATGCATTGGCTCTGGAAAGGGCCACAGTTCTTTATTCCCTCCACTCATAACTGACTGCAGCATCATCCACCTTCAGTACATAACCTAAGTATAATTTTCAATCTGATTCATCACCTGCCCAGTTTGCATCCACATAGGTCACGACGTATTTTCCAGTCCTTTTGAACACTAGGGCATAGTCAATAGTGCCTTTCAGTTATCTCAATACACTTTGCCTTTGTCCAATATTAAGAATCGTGATAACTATTATACAGACTCAACACACTCACTGCATGGACAATATCCAGTCTGGTGCAGATGGCAACTGCTGATTTGGCTGGTTCAGTCTAATCCCATGATTGTCTGTTAGATTGAACAGTTTGATGCTAGACTTTATGAGCGTCGTCACTGGCCTGCAATTAAACATACCAAAACACTTAACTATGTATTCTGTGTATTCCCTCTATTCAAGAATGATTACCAGTCTTCGTGCTTCTAATCACTCCCATCCTCAGACACTCTTGCATTTTACACAGATCTTTCAACTTGAATTGTGCACAAAGTTTCTGAACCAGTTTCATTCTGTCATCTACATTCTTGCTTGGACACAAAACAATCAACAACATTATAGTGCAACTATTATGAGTTTCGTACTGCACCCATCCTGGTAAACACATTATTAATGTTGGATCTTGTGAACCTTTATTTCATACCTGGGATACCTGCTTCAAGCTCTTCAGCTTGCACTTTTTGTCTATGCCCTTCAGCTATGAAAACTTCTGGTCGTTCCACGAAAATTACCTGTTCCAAAATTCCTTGTGGAGAAAGTAGTTGTAATGTCAATGTGGTAAATATTAACTCAAGTTTTGCCGGCAATATAAACAATATCCTTATTTCCAAGTGTCTTACCAGAGGCGCAAACGTCTCACAGTAGTTAAAATTTTTTTGGGCTAAATCTGCTTGCAACTAATCTAGCCTTATATCTTTGAAAGTCAAAGCTGACCCACATTTTGATTTTTAAGACCCACATGCTCTGTATAACATTTACATTATTTAGTTGATCAATAAGTTCCCAGGTCTAATTTTCTAACAAAGATTCATACCCCTCATGCATAGCATTTTCCTACATCTTTTGGTCACCCTTTCAGAAGGCTTCTTTCACAGTTTTTGGCTGTTGTAACAGTTCACTGCTGGATGGGTGACAGAGAAAAAACCAGGATACTCTTTCAGTCACCTACTCTGATTGGATATCTCCGCTCTATACTGTGCCCAACTCCACAACTTATGTCCTTCAAGGCTTCGTCATGTTCAACACATACCTCAATATCTTCCTGTGTCCAGCCTTGACTTCTTGCTTCTGATCAGTTTTCAGGTACATACTTCCATTTGGTTGTAGGATCACTATCTTCCTAATGCCAGCCTCACCATTCTTCTACAAGTTGATTTTCAAGTGCTTCTATTTAGGTTGCAGAATCTAAGAACGTAATCTGTAATTTACATGAATCACTTACTACACTTTTGTTACCTAGGTTTGCGCTGGCAGCATCATGACTGGCTTTTTCAAAAATCACCACATCTCTTGCCTTGTGAATTTTGTCGAATGACATCATGTTGATGCGGTTATATAGCCTTTTGAAAGTTCACAGTAACAACAAAAAACATTTCACTGTGGTTGGAGACTCAGTTTTTTCGTTTTTGCTTAGGAATGTCAGCAAAAACCTTGCTGCTTAAAGACTTTAAGGCAGCTACTACCTCAGACTCCAAATGCTTTGCAGTGTGTTCATAACCAGGTTTTTTCTACGAAACAATTCCACATATGCCCACTGTACCAACACAAAAAACGAAAACGCACTTCATAGAAAGTCAGAACCTCATTGTTAAGACACTATGCTCATTAAAAACAGTGTTTTTAAGCCCTCCAACAAAGCTAAAAAAGACTTTTTCTGAATTCCGAACTTCAAAATGTACTACCCGGATGTATGTGAAACTCAGATTGAGATGTGCACTGAACTTTGCTACAGATGTTACACCAATAAAATTATATGGCCACCGCTTAACGTCCCATAGTAAAAACAGTTGGGCAGGAACCTTGCATGCTATTTCAGAGCTTGGCTCATTGACGAAATGCGGCATTTGATGCACTTTTCAAGGTCGTCCTTATGTCTCTGTCAATTCTGAGCCTCTAACGTGCAAGTAGTAGACACCCTTAAGGTGGATAACACTCACCTTTTGACCTGACCATGCATCCGAGACAACATTCTTTATCACTTTTGTGGGTGATTGGTTTTTCAAATACACTACTGATTTGACAGTTTTAGACCCAGTACCTTGATTCCTACCAGTATCTTGCATCATGCTTCTGGTCGTATCGACAATAGAATGATTGGTCCTCTCAGCATCACAATGTGTATACTCAACTGTTGTCTGGTGCTTAGTTCCACTGTCCACAAGGAGCTTTGCTAACTCTTTATTAACACATTCAGTGCCATTATCGGATCTCAAACATTTTATCTTCATACCAACTTAAATTTCAACCATTGCTTTGAATTCCTGCAATTTCTCTCACACCTGATCCTTCGAACTTAGAAAATAGACAAATGTGTTCCTTGTCATGTCATCAATGAATGTCATAAAATACCCGGCTCCACTGAATGATTCTTCGGGCATCAGACTGCATACAGTGCGTAAATGAGCTCCTAATTCTTTGTAGTTCGCGTCACATTGCACTTACTGAACAGTTTTCCTGTTTGCTTGTCCTTCATGCAAGCAACATCACAAAGTTTTTCTTTTGCATCTGATTCTGAATAACCTAACCAGTGACCATACCATTCTTAAGTCGATTTAGTCCCACTATGCCAAGGTGTGCAGATCTTTTATGCCATAGTTCCCAAGTAGGTGCAACTGTTGATAACTTACATTGGCCACTTCAGAGAGATTCAGCTTGTACAAACCACCAACATTAATTGCAGCTGTTTTAACCTTACCTCCCACTTCAAAACAATCCCTAAAATACGTCTTGCAACTATATCCAGAGAATAGTACAACATTACCTTTAGCCACCATTGTGCTGAAAAACAAGAAGTTAGAAGAAATATGTGAACACAAAAACATTAATATATCAACTGTGTCACATTGTTCACATTGTTGTCCTATTAGGTCTACATACCATGCACATTGTAGGATGCAATTGTTAGCCACTGTAATTGATTTTTTGTCACACATGCTCCTGTCATTTCTCAACCACTCTTTTCTTCTGGTCATTTGAGTGGCAGGACCTAAATCAACATACATCATCGAAACACATATTTGCTGTCAATGCTGTAAAAAGCGAATATTCAGAAGGTTTTGATTATGTTTATGAACTGTTCTTTTTGTGTCTTGCAGATGTTTAAGGTAACCAAACTTTTTATGGCCAATCTCATCATAGCCATAATATTGAAACACATGATCCTTTTCCTGTGGTGCTGTCTCCAGTCACAAATGTCTGGTTCAGAGTATCCCCTATTTTTACCCTATAACATTTAAGCATAATACACACCTTGCTTCTCATTCTATTCTTCTTGAAGTCCTCCTGGAGGAACTTCCAAGAAGGGGGCCTAATTCACATATTCTTTCATGCTGTTGAAGGTTTTAGTTGCATAATGAGCCGTTCTCTCAACAATACTAACCTCCTAAGCTGTCCTTTGCCCTAATATGCCTTCCTCATGCTTTCCTGAGCTTCTTTTACTGTGGTTGCTGCCCACCACATGTATAAAACTGTTTGAGTTTACCATAAAACATATTAACATATTCTGACACGAATCTTAAAATATTTCTTTGAATCCACTGGTGCTGCACTTTATTGGTTCAACAGTCTCACAAATCTTCATGAATTGGATAAAGTTGCATAACAAATTTCCAATCATTATAATTACTTACATTGTCCAATTTCTGATTGGGTATAAACATGTTCACACTGGTCAAACTTGTCATTTTTACGAATTACATAATACAGCATTAATAACAACCTAACTTGCGCATCCGTTACATACATGAAGTGCAGCACACACTTTGTTACCTAGACCCATAATATGTTGAAATTAAACCACTCTAGAAGATCAAACTTGCCTTATTACTCATGATAATACTATAAACCAACAAAATATGCTTGTAACAAAAACAACACAGCACATTAGATGGTACAAACTACTAACATAAACACGTAAAACAGGCAGTCTCAACCTAAAATAATTACTGTACATTATACTACTACAATTCCAACAATATCAGACCACATGATAAAGTGAGCTATAATAAATTCCAACAGTTATCTTAGCTATGATTAGAAATTAATGAAGTAGTGTAAACTTTTACCAAACATGCACTGATTGACTGAGCAGAGATGTAAGCTTATAAAGCCAGCTTGTGACAGTCAAATTAGTCACACTTTACTGCTGCAGGCCACACTGAAGTCACCCTTTGACAGTGGATGAGCACATATTACCTGATACTACTTGCTAAAAACTGGCAAACCTGTGCATTAAGGATGCCCACCTATCTGGATATGTTTTGCACATTTAAAGCGTAGACACAAAGGACCAGTATGAGTATCGTTGACTAGTGCACCTGGGGCACTGGTACACAATATTTCTGCCACTACAGGGCTGTAAGCTGTATTATTTTTTGTTGGAAATATGGATTACTGTTCTATGCAAGAAACTGATTAATTCTGCTTTATCTTTAATAAAACATTTTGTACGAAAATTGCTAACTCAGTTTATGTTGGAGGGCTAAGTAATAGTGCTTCTAACACAAGTGGTATTTTAAAAGTACTTAATTATAGTCTGGAATATTCTTTCTTCTTGGGAACATATTTAACAATTTTGTCACAATGTGCAGATTTCAAATCAAATATAACAGAATTCAACAGCAACGTAGGGGGGCCCCATTGCACAGTCACCTCATCAATGCTCATTCTTTACCATTGAAAGCAGTAACCCACTACAAAAAAAGTTCCGACTGCCATGTGCTAGACCAAAGTGTTATGTACACGTTGCTTATGGAGATATGTGGTTTTCTCAATCATTTCCTTATTTCCTCAACTTCATTAAACTAATCTGGGCCCAAATACTGCTGGTGACTTTTAAAAAATCATTTTCTCAGCCTTAAGAGTGCGTGGTAAATAAATAAACGCTGAAAACATCAATTGATTTCTATGCCTTTTTCGAAGCAAATATGGATAAAATACTCAATGACAATCCTACAATCCTAGATAATGGTATTTTCCAACTTTAAGAGTAAATATTTATCCAAAATTACTAATTTGCTACTCGTGATCTCTTGCACCACAGTTAAATGCATGAGGTTCCGGCATCAGAGATTGTGCCTCAGAAGTTCGTAAAACTGGAAACAATTTTGTTTAAAACGTTGGCTAAAACTATTGTCTAGGATTGCTACTGTTTAATTTTTGCTTATTGTCTTCAAGAAACCTACAGTTATAGATCAATGCTTTTAGCGTTGAATTATGTACCACGCCCTCTTAATTGAAATCCTAAGCTAACAGTATCTCAAAATTAGCACATTAAATTTCTTTAAGTACACCACATTTTTAATATTTCACAGAACAATTTTAAAAACTGATAATGTAGCAGCAAACAGAGAATTTTGTTAGTTGATAAGATCACCCTCATTGGGGAAAATTATTAAAATGTTAAGAAAAGATCTTTAAATATACTGAGGCATGGAACTCTAATAACCTTGAATTAAAAAGTGATTGAACCCTGTGGAGTAAAGCACAGCATAAAATCACTGTGACACCACACACACACTGAGGTTAATGTTGTTGAAGTCTAGGTGGTGGGCGCCACTCTGCTAATATCCTGGCTGAGTTGGGCCAGAGATCTCAGGGCGCTTAAGGCCCCCGTGGATGTACCTCAGGCTGGTGTCACACTTGTGCTCCGCTACTCCTGTAAGGGCGGTTCTACACACTATCTACACCCCAGCCCCATTGTAAAATGAAAGAGAATCTGAATTTCCATCATTTACTCCGCCCACGTGTGCAATACAGGTTACACTGGTATACACACAATGACCATCTGACCACGTGCCTTCAGTGCTCTCATGCTGTACAATACTCGTCAATTACTTCACTACGCCTGGACTGTATAAACTAATTGAGGTGACCCGCAACCACATGGTTACAGAACCCAGTGCCCAAGCTTGCTGCAGCATGTAAAATTAGTACACGGATCACAACAACGTACTCATGCTGATCACGTGACGGCGTGTGCGACGTACAAAAGAAAAGGTTACAAAAATTAATTAAAATGTAACAGAAAAACTTGATCAGCTATGTACAACAAGGTCAGCTCAGTTGCTACAACATAACCGGCCACACTGAAAACTGAAGAACAACTGCTGAGCAATGCACATGCTGGCCGCATGACGCGTGGGCGGGCAGCACTAGCGTTGCCTAATGGTCACACTAAGTAATAATTCAAAACAAAGTTCACATGATTTCCAACACCTTCTGTCACCAAAGGGCTAATGTGCGAAGTATTTATACTAACTTTCACTGGTCTGTCCAAACCTACTCCACACTTATGCTCGGGGTGGCACCTGCTCTTATGTTGGACACCCATACCAAAACAAACATGTGCTCGTGTGTCAGAATTCGGATAGGTTAGGGAGGAGGTACGATGACAACTGAAGACGTTAGTCATTTGAATAAATAAAAGTTTTTAATTGCAGCACCAGGAGATGATTTTTGGATACTGACTCAATAAATAAACATGTTTCTCACTGCACAATGTCAACTTTCAACTCACTCACAGACACTTAAGTTTAATATTCCCAACTTATAATATCATACTAATGTACCTGTGACTAAGCAAACAAAAGAGAACATACTTGACCAAAAAGTGTGTCTCCTGAGAAACTTGTAATGAAACATTTACATTTTCTGGGCTAGCTGTTGACAATGTGACAAAGAGCTGAGAATTTTCCTTTTGCAGGTTGTTCTCATCTGGACATACTGTGCGAGAAGTTGATCTGAAACAGAAATACATAAAATTATAGTTGAAAACCACAGGCATTTAAGAACCTACAATAAAATATAACTAAGTTTGAGAAATACTGCAATTACAAATTAGCTAACAATAGGTATACGATTATGAGAGAAAGTCATCATATAATGCTTCCAGCACCACTTATTTAACAGTTTTAAATATTACATAAATTATATTTTCCTACATTCCTTACAAGGTACCTTCTGGAAATGTCATAATTTTAAAGAAACATGCAATATGAAACCCGTTACAAGTACACACGTGCGTGCGTGCACACACACACACACACACAGAGAGAGCGAGTCCAGCTTGAATGTGTTAATTCTATGAAAACTCACAAAAAAACTATGCTGATGTGTTATCAAATTCTTCCAAGTGATTATAGTAGGAGTAATCACACTGAAAACAGATTTTCAAATTACATTTTAATTTTAAAAATGACTTGATATTAAAAAAATTAACTTTGTGCAGTGTCATATAAATTACTTACCTTCATTGAAGTTATTATAATGCCTGAAACATAAGACTTCCTTGTATGTAATGTAACCAAACTACAGATCACTTGGTTTAAACTGAGCACTAAAAATTTGAGCTCTGAAAAAAATCACTAGCAGTTATTGTATATATTTTAACAGTAGCAATAGTTACCTTACTCATTGTACGGTAGGCAAAATTGTATAAATATAGTTCTGTGTAGTTTTTATTTTTAATGCAACAATACTGAAATATAATCAACTGAATTCGAGATATTTGTGTTTTATATATGACTAATAAATTTTTTTATAAACCTGCATAGGTTGCTACCAACAGTACAATTTGTACAACACGCGCCAACATCAAGTGATGTGTCCAGAGATATTAGAAATCTCATGTTACTAGCCATTATGCGTAGAAAGATACGAATAGGCTGAATATAGAAATTTTACAGGGCTTTTCTGAGTGCTCACTTTATCCAACCGCCTATGTTGCAATGATGTGGTTATGAGGGATTTGTCATCTAAGATTTATAATGCGGATAGAGTAAAGTTAAGGTGCACAGTACGGTAAAGCAGTGTGCTAAGAAACTGAGTATTAAAATAAAATCCACAAGTTTATAGCAATGGTTAACAAGACTTACAAAATTGCACATACAAGTAACTCCACTGAATACTAAACGAGAATTGCTACAGTCAAACAAAAGTGTCTTAACCACTACAAAAATCACACCCCCATGCAATGATGCAAAGAATGTATTAGTGATGTTACAAAATGTGTAAGTTGGTATTTAAACAGCTGAATATTCACTGTGCAATTTGATATAACATTTCATTATGTGATGTACTGTTGTGGACATTGATGCAATTAGCTTTGCAACAATAATTTGTGTAATGATGCAAGAATTGTCAACCAAACTGTCCAAAAAGTCTTCCTCAATACCCAGCCGGTGACCGCCGCTGATGTACCTTGATATTATGTGGGCACCCCTTGCCTCATGCAAGTGACAATTAAATGCTATGAATGTTTGTAAGTTTTTCTACATATCGCCTTCGTGAAGCAGCTGCATTGCATGTCTTTCTCCATACGTTAAAACTATGTTCCCAAGTTACTCCACACTACACTCTGACGTAACTACCATGTGCCACTAAGTATGTCTGTATGTAGCAGTTCCAGATTAGTAACAAGCCTGATGTGGCACTATGCTGGCATTCACCAAAACTCACAGTAGGCCAGAAGATAAACTACTCAAGATAACTACAAGGCAATTGACAGAAAGTATTCTGAATTATCCAACAATCGTAAATGTAAATTACAAACCGCGTGTCAAGCAGACTATAAATTTTTTGTGAAGTTAATTACATGTAATTACCAATACATACATACTGCAATTTTAACTGCTTATCATAGCAAAAATGTAATAATTTCTTAGTCTAACATTTTTGAATGTTTCCCATGTTTGATATTCGAGGATTTCCCAAATATAGTCTCTTATGTCAAGCAAAATACAAAAATAAAGCTGTAATCTAACAATGCCACAACATGCTATTCTGCTGTTGGGGATTCAAATTGCATGGTACTTAAGGACTTAACTAAGTTAAAATGTGACAAATTACAATCAATTAAGTTACACAGAAGAGATAGATCTAAAAGTTCAAAGATGAAGCGAGCAGATAAGTTCACAGTGGAATAAGAGTAAAAATATTTCAGATAATATCAGTTAACAGAATTACGAGTTGGTTAAGGGCGCGGCTCACCTCAATTTTCAACGTCTTTTTATATTTTGTTATTTGTACCAGATATTTTTTTCTTATTTTAGACATAAATTGTGACTTAAATTTCTCTTCAAAAATTGTTGTATCTCTCGTAGTTTTCGCGTAACAAGCCGTAAATATCAAAATTTGCATTTTACGGTTTTATGTACGCCACTAAAACAAACTGACATACCAAACCGAAAAAATCCACAGTGCATAACAACGTTGTAGGCTATGATACAACATAAATAAAAACAAAAATAATTAGGTTTTGTATTTTAAAAAAATTTTAATTTTTAAACTTTCATTTTAAAATTCAGCTTTTTTTTACTAAATACAAAAAAATTTTATTTCTTGTTTTTATATGTGTCAAATCATAGCCTACAACATTGTTATATACTGTGAATTTTTTCGGTTTGGTAAGTCAGTTGGTTTTAGTGGCATGCATAAAACCGTAAAGTGCAAATTTTTACGTTTACAACTCATTACGCGAAAACTATGAGAGATACAACAATTTTTGAAGAGGAAGATTTAGTCACAATTTATGTCTAACATAAGAAAAAAATATATGGTACAAATATAAATTAAAAAAGACGTTGAAAACTGAGATGAACTACGCCCTTAAGCAAATATTTAAGTGTGGCCAGTGCACGTCCACGTACTACATGGCCTTGCATATACTGGGGTGAGCTAATAGTACGTCTGGCAATTGTCGGGCAATCACCTGGGGTACTAATGTTGCCGCCCAACTTCCGTTCTAAAATAAGATTTAAAAAAATTAATATTACAGACCTTCATTGCTAATTACGCCTACACTTCTGCTTGTGCATTAGACAATATATGGTAATAACAACATGATGAACTATGCATGCAGAATTAGGAGGTAATCAAACTATCTAATCATAGGTTTTGTGGCCCTGCAAGTCACTTAAATTACAATTTTACATGTGTGTATGTTGCCTGTATTAATTTAACACAGGTAGTAATAAGTATACACACACAACGTGCTTGAAAAAAGACATAGCCGTGGCCAGAACAATATTTATGTAAATATTTCAGTTTAGTGTTTGTAATGCAAATTCAAGTGAAATGGAAACAGCAGCACAGTCCTGACTAGCTACACAGCTGTTTTCTTCCCTGCTTAATTACCCTCACATCTCTTCATGACATTCTTTAAACATAACATTATACTTCACTGATACACTTGGAGACTGGGGGATCCATATGGAGGGTCCTGCATTACTTAGGCCCTTGTCTTGTGACAGGTCTGCATCTCTGAGGCTTAAGAAGTAGGATGTCAAGAGGATTAAAAAACTAAGTGTAAATGTTCACAATAAGTTAAGTTTATTTGTTTCTTTTAATTTTTATAATTTATGACATTTATTTCTACCCACAAAATAACACTTAACTGGTCCATTGTCACTTTTACGAGTAATCTTAAAATGTTCCACATATGTATTTAATACCCATGTCAAACTTGGCGATTGTCTTCGTATAGAAAAAAATTATCACACAGTTATCACATCCTTTTACAACAGACAGGAAGTGGCCAGATGATATGGTTGTTTCAGTACTGCACGTATCAGTACAATTTCCCCAAGTAAGATGCAATAAATACTGTAAAATACACTGAATTCTCTAGGCTAATTTGGGCCATTAGCATATCATTTTAGGTCCACATTCTAAAAATTCAATTCAAAACAATATTATGTGACTTATTTACAATAAACCCATACACATACACTTCTCCATTAATTCCAAATGGTTGAATTTCAAAAAAGGTTCGTGTGGTTTCTAAAATGTTCAAAATGGGATAACTAACGTAAAAAAACTGTTTATGAAATTCAAAGTATCTAAACTGGTTAATAACATTACATATAGTTTGACAATAAATAATCACAGCATATTTATTTCTTATGTTTGGCCCCCCATCTAACTTGAATCACAAAACAATTATTATTTTTTAAGTAGGTCAAAATTTTTAAATTTTATATTATAAGTTATAATCAAGAGCATAGAAAAAGTTATACTAAAACATATTTCAAAATATCAAGGTACGAGTTCCACATGTCTTGTATATTGAAATAATATTGAAACATTTCTTTTAAGTTTCCTATTCTGCAACATACAATTATAGCACTGCGCTATCTGTTTTGTTTTAACTGGGTTAATGCACAACATTGAATTATTCAACACTTAAAGAATATATAAGCAACAGCAAAAATTATACAGGTTGTCCATGAATAATGTTTAAAGCTTTTCGTCACATTGTAGAGGATACAAAGACGAGTAAATTACACAGTACATTTAGAGCTGCAGAGACTGAGAAGTATCTGTAAATTGACTTGCAAAAAATTTTCTCTCAGGGACGCAAATTGCATCGAAATGTCACTGAAATAACGACGACTGTGAATAAGGGTGACTGAGATGATTATGGAGATAGCCCACGATGAACAGACAGAAGAAACTTCAGTTCCCAGTGATTTCCCTTCTACCTTCAGTATCATTGCATAAGATTCCCATATATGAGATCCTGAGAGTGACACTGTCCGGACATCGAATCGGAATTGCCTTGGATCAATGTGGCCAATACACCACTGTTGTCCCCCAGACTGTTAGCTCGGTTAACTTGATGCATTGGTTGACCTAACTACTGCAATTTCTTGCTATTTAAACACAGATTGTAACTCTCTCAATTTACGGGTAGGCCCTACTTCCCAAACTCTGCGACCCTAAGTATATCATGTCATTTTACTAGTCTGTGCATCTCCTACATGACGGAAAGCTTTAAATGTTATTCAGGGACATCTTTTATATGTGGACAGAAATTTTAAAATTGCTTAATATATACAACTCAAACTGGCTGCAACTATTATGTTTCTTGCCCCAAATACAATTTTAAAAACATTTTTAAAAAATCACTTCCCTGATTGCTGTAATATACACCAGTCAAAAATAAAAATAATTGAAAATTCACTACAAAATTCAAATTGAATAAATCTAGAACCATTTCCTTTTGCATATTACGTAATATAAAATGATAACATTGCTTTATGTTTAGCTTGACCTTGGTACATATATAACAATGAAACATTCAACACTTACTTTTATAGTATCTGTACTGATTGAGCAAAACCCAGCAAGGATATACAAAACATCTAACATGATATCTTTTTATAACAATCTCAATATTTGTGACGTTGGATTGGTTACAAACTTTATCTGAAGCTAAAACGCGATAACAAAAAGGACCTATTACCATGCAGTGCAAAGGAACATTTTCAGTTAAAATTATTGTTGTTCTGTGCTGGAAGAAGTTACTGTATTTGGAATATATTTTTAGAACACAGAAATATTTCACATTGTTACACACTGTTTTGTAACTCCACTGTCAGGCTATGAGAGTTGCAGTTGCTTGGCTTAATTATGTAGCATAAATTCGTAACTAAAACCTATTCTCGATTATTTGTGGGTACTATATCCACTGTGCGGATTAATAGCAGCATCCATTACAATGGAGAGTATGTATAAGAATCCAGACTATCTGTAAAAATCTTATGATCAATGATAATACGGAATATTCGTAAGTCTTTCAAATTCATTAAAATATTAGCAGTTTGAAAAATGCAACTTTCACAAACTAATACACATGTTGCAGTGGTGCAGAAAAAGGCATGTTTATTGTGTGTTTGTTGTTTTCTGTTGATATGAGTGTTTGCTCCATTGTTGAAGGAGTAGTGTTTTAATTATGCTTTGTTAAAATCATAACCCAGTCTATTGTATGTTAAAGGGTGGAAATTGTATTTTGTGTCAACATAAGGTCTTGCAGTCTCAGAAAACCTAAATGTAATATTTGGGACATTAACAATTATGTATTTATGGCTCGTCAGCTGAGGAATGATCATTGTTTGGATTCCTGTTATTTTGCTGACTTCAGAGTATTTTGGTGACTAGGCTCAGAAGAATTGCAGGAACAGACACATTGTACTCATTAGGCGAGTGTTTATTTTCCTAGGCTAGTGATATTCTATGTATAGGCTGGCATGAAACACCATCTTGTGTTTATCACATGTTCAGTCGGTTTCGAGTCACCATGCAGTTTAGTTGAGCAAATTACTATGAGACACTGACGGAGTCAAGACGTGTCTCAAGGCAATGGTCCTAAGGTGTAGATTGTGGTGATTGAGGAATAGCAATACATCTTTCTTTCAACCTCATGTTTTGGACTATATGATTTTCTACAAAATTCTGTGGACTAGGCCTAGTCATGATTTTTTATTATCTCTCTTCATTTTCTTGCTTTCAAAAGTATAAAAGCTTAAAAGTCCCTACTCTTAACTAAAAATATATTTTATATGATCTATACTTAAGACAGCCTACGAATGAAAATGACTTATGTACTTACAAAGACGTCTGAGAATCAATATGAAGTGGAAGTTGCCAAGATAAAACGCCTCTCTGCTGCTTCACAACAACAAATACAGGAAAATCATTGAAGCTAGAAAGTACAACATTAACACGCGCTGGTCGAACTGCTGATACCTAAAACAGAATAAATAAACAAATTAGGGAAACCTGAAAAAATTACATTCTCACTCATCTAAGAAACACGCAGCCTGCTTAATCTACATGTGCAAACATTACCACGTACTGAATCAATTAAAGCACTGATAGAATAAGTTCTTGCACAACCAAAATTGTCAAGAAATTTTCTTTCAACTAGCTCACCTATTACTATACAGACTGTGGTAAAGAAATGACACTGACAGATAATAAGGAAGAAAACAAGAAAATAAATTCTGATAGAAATAAGCCTAATACACCATATGATTTGAACTGCCTAGTATAGTCACTGAAAGAATTCCACGTTAATATCATAAGTAATGATAGTTTATTTTTAAAATATATACCGTTCATGTCAGCTTATTGCTCTGCTTGTGAACAACCTGTATTTTTTACACCTTACTAACATTAATTCCAGTGATAAAGTTCTCAGTTACTTCACAATGAAAATACTAGATGCCAGACAAAATTTTAATAACAATGCAAGAATATTTACTTAAGAGCTTTACACCTTTATCTGCCTACAGATAAAATATATCAAGAATCAATTTTCTGTTTGCTACCCACTAGCAAACAGTAATTCAGACATTCAGTACAAGCAGCCTAAAAGTAAACAATACATTCCTCTGCCTGTCACTAATTAAACCAATCTATTCTTTAGAAAAATTCTTTAAATTTTGTAAAAGTACACGTAAAAATGGACTACTGAAACATGTGAGTTAAAAGACAAATAAAAGTACCGGTATGTAGTTTTTGTAGTTAAGGCACTATTACCAAAACTGTATATACATTTTAAAATTCATACTTAGTAACATGGTTCGTTAATGTTATATTTTTATAATATCATAACAACTTAATAGAGTATGTAAATGTAATTTTTCTGTTCTATTTTGTAACGGTAAACACAGTGTCATGATTGATGCATTGACCTGGTTGCCTGTTTCAGGGCCAGAGGACAATGGAGAGAAGTTATAATTTATTGGTTGAGGAATTTTTGGTCACAAAAGCAACACTATGAAACACCCATCAGACTGCTAAGCCTGACTCACATCTTGCTGGCGATATAGACTAAAAACTGTGGCCTGCACTATCCAGCCAGGTCTGACTGAAACGTCTCTCGTGGTCAAAGTGACTTGCACACTACAACACTAAGAGTTTAATTAGCTACCTGCATACACCACACACATCACTACAAGGAGCTATCACAACAATCAACTTAATGCTGATTGGAGGGGAGCTTTACTCCCCGCAGAGAACACAAACACAAAAATCGTCGATGCAGCTATAAAAAAAAACCCCGTAAACCCACTAAAATTTTTACAACAGATACACAGCATCCACCCCCCCCCCCCCGGAAAATGTGTCACGGGTTCATTTTGTATCGACAAACACCCTAACTAGTTGTGGAAGCTTCAGCTTTCTGTCTGGATACGTTAAAGCCTGGTGAAGCACATGGGGACTTGGCGCTGGACCTCAGTAGAGCACTGATAATGGCAGTGGCAAGTAACAATAATAATAAGAATGGTTTGCAATAGCAGTACCCTTTCACATAATTCCTCCCTCTGCAGTTCTGAAGTAGTTAATTCCTCTCATGAACACCACCACCTTATGCAACAAATTCCACTCCATGGTCCAAAGCAGCATTATTTGTCATACCCACTCAATTCGCTAGCAGAATCTCTAAATCTTATTAATTCCCTCTCCCTATATAACATCCCTTTGCTAGTTTTTCACCTAACCCACTCTATCCCCCTTCTCTCTTTACAATACTAGACATTCTCACCAATATTTCTCCCTTTCTCCTGTTATAGAATGAAATTCACTTCTTTCTTCCTCACCACCCCCTGGCTTCTATACTTACATTTCACCTATCTATATCTAGCTAGGCCTACATTTTTTTTATCTTTCTTAAGGTCATGCAGCTCCACACTGATATATCACTCTGCTGCTACATATTCCAAGATAGGCTGAACCATGGTGTCGTATGCCTTCGCCTTCACCTCACTGTTGGTTCCCTTTAGTACCCTGTCCAGCGTTCCCAACACTAGCGTACCCTTCGAGACAACCTTCTAAACCTAACTACTCCGTCTAAGGACTGTCAGTAAAAACACCCCTCCCGATACTTATAATCAGATGCTACAACTAATGCTTGCTTCACTCATCTGTACACATTACTACCCACTAATCCTTTCCTTGTAAATAGTACCACCCTCATATTCAGGACACTAATCTAAATTTTGCTCTCTACAACCATATCACTTAATAATAAAGCAAGACATTAAGAGAAAATAAGTATCTTTTGCTGTACTGTCCACCTCCTTCTTTATATCATTACGCATTATTCACTATGGTGAACAATACAGGGGCCAAAGCAGTTCTCTATTGCAACCAACCTCATCTTTATTTTACATTCTCTCCCACTTTCACTCTTTGTTGCTCCCCTCTTAGATACTTACCACTCCATCTTACCATCCACTTGTCTCCTAGCAACTTATACACTTTCTCCATAATTAGCCTATGGGGCACCTTGTCAAATGCCTTTTCGAAGCCAAAGATGCAGGAAACTACCAGTCTTCCTACATCAAGTACCTTAACCAGAGCCTCCATCAAACCCACCAACTGCATCTCACATAAATAGCATATTTTAAACCATGTTGATATTCCCTCAACTGAAGCCAAATCTCTCTGTAAAATTCATGGCATTTGACGTGAGGCACACCGGCATGTAGTTGCTGAGCTTTGTCTTGTTCTCTCCTTGCTAATGTGTTACTACCACCAATCCCTCCTTCCATGCTTGTGGCAGTCTAATTGCTCTAATGATCTACTAAACTGTTCCATCATATACAATCATTTGGGGTAACTTTGGCCCATTTCGGGGTAACATTGAACCAGGCATTATATTTTATATAATAGCATTGTGGTATTCAATCACTATGCAAACTTCAAGATTAACAAATTCATTCCTCTAGAACACAGCTGTATTTTTAAATTCTGAAATGTTTCAATGGGATTTAAACTTTGCTGGCAGTACAAAGTTGCCCTGACCGGTACAAAGTTACCCCAAATGCCTGTATCTAACCAGCTTCACGCTAACAAATTTTAATGCCTGTATTACCAACTCTAAATAAGTTCAGAATGTAACTTATCTATTGAATACCCTTGAAATGGTATTATAACCATCGGATATTGCCTATTCTGCAGATGAGTCACAGAACAAGCTGCCCACTGCCTGGACCTGCAGGAACCTTCTTATTCAGAGAAATAGGTATTAATGGCAGTGTATAATTTTCCACGGAAGACGTAAGTTGAGGTAAGGATTTGTATTAAGTAGAAGGAAACCAATATTTAATACAATGATGATGTCTGCACATGGACTGTAAAAATGTTTTATCTCCACAACTAAGCAGTAATTCAATAAGTTTTTCGTTTAAATCTGCATCAAAATTGGTTACGAAACAACCCCCAACATTAATCATATTTGTAACATTTTTGCACTATAATTAATCAAATGTAACTGTAAATATAAAGATTATGCATAGTAAAAGGCATCAATCAAATCATTGCTTATACTTAAAAATTAACTCAAATGTACAGTTACGTATTGTTATCTAAAGCTGTAAAATCTTTCAAAAGAAAATGTTATTATTTTAATATGAGCAACCAACATAATGCACACACACTGATTATAATTACAGATTATTAGTATTCGTAATAAAATATTAGTATTGATAATAGAGTTTTGATAGGTAAAATTAAGTTTGTAAATTTTATGTCAGTAGAAGCATCAATTAAAAGTTGACAAATGCTTTCCTTACTCTATATTCTTAAAAAATTGGTTTACTTTTTCATGATTATTTCCTCTTTTTCTCAACCGTGTCTCCACGTGGTAGAGACAACTATAAAAGCTGGCCAGATCAACTTATGCAATTCTAACTAAATCTAATGACAACCAGAACTGTGTTTATGTTGTAAGTCCTCCATTAGAAACTTTTTAAATTTATATTTTGGTTTCACTCCTATGTATAAATAAATTCAATGAGTTATATACTTTACCGTGGCTTTATGAAGGATGCCACTTTTCCCATATTTAACAGATTTGTATGGAAGAATGTGAAGATTGTAGCACCCCTTGTGCTGTAGTTATGTAACTTTAAAGAAAATATAAAAATTCAAGTTACTATAAATCAGGTTGTGTTTTAGCACGATTGAAACAAGGATTATATAGGCCTACTTGATACTAGGCATGTAAGTTTTACTGCACAACTTTTAAATTATTTCAAAAAAGTAGTCCAAGTATGGTCTTAAGGCTCAGTTTTGTAGAATCTCATATGATTAACCCCAAATAACAGACATGTAGCATAAATAAGACTGAATGAATGAAAAGGTAAAACTCAAAAGTATTAAGGTATAGCCACTTATACTGCAATCTGTGAAGCACTTCTACGATAGGGGTTACTTTCTTTTTGATATGATCTACGTCGCTAATCCAACAGAACATTTTTCTTCAACAACCAAACCTAAGAACTTAAAGCTGTAAGTAAAAACTCTATAATCTATATTAAGTTCCACAAAATTCAGCTGAACACCACCGTCGCCACTGAGCACTAGACTTGCAGGAGGATATTGATAGGTTGTGGTCTTGGACGGAAAAGACGAGAATTAATATTAATGTGCATACAACCAAGTTGGTGAAGTTTACTAGGAAGAGAGTGATGAGTAGAGAAGTATACAGATGGGATAGGCAGGAGGTAGAGGCAGCCACAGAATATAAGTATCTAGGGGTTGTGATACAGGTTGATCTAAGGTGGACAAAGCAGGTGGACACAGTGGTTAAGAAGGGAAGAAGGGCCTTAGAACTTCTTGGGAGGGTGTGGAAGAGAGTTAGTAGTGAAGTAAAGAGAACATCATATGCTGCCGCGGAGTGGGATCCGTATGTGGAGGTGGAGATGCATGAACAGGAAAAGGTGCAAGACTGGTCAGGTTGTATATGATGATGAACGGGGAGAGGGGGATGGAGTGGTTTGGCCTGTAAACTAACTAAGGGAACATTTAGGGGAAAAGGAAACAACAGTGAGGGAGTGGAATGCACTGCAGAATGAGTTGGTGACTGTGAGGGGGGTTGGAAGGTTAAGGAGACTGGAGGATTGGTGCTGGGGGGATGGGGAGGAGTCTGCTTGCCACTGAGCATTAGCCCAATTTAGAGTATAAAGATTTATTATTATTATTATTATACTCAGGCCTGACCATTTGTCCATTAGCTGCTACTCACTGGAATAACAGACAAGGACGGGAAAAACATTTCCTAAGGAATAGATATAAGGAATGGGAAAATGAGGTTATTGTAGACAGCCTGTGAAAGAAATTTAAAGAAATTGTGGAGGAGATATTTAGCAATTTTGTCCCCAATAAAATAATAAGGGCAAATGAGGGACCCCACACATAATAGCCCAGATATTTAAAGAATAAAGAGATAGTGCAGACGGAGGCACTCAGACTTCGAGCATATTTGCGATTTTCGAGTATGATGAGATAGAGTGAACGATCTTGTGTACTAAAATTGAATGTTGTGATCACACAATTATCTTTCTGTCAGCTTCAATCCTGGCATGCTAACAATTTATGAAATTTTTTTAAGTTGTAGGCGACACTAAATTTAGTTCACTTCAATAAAAATATTACTATTATTGTTTTTATAAGCAGGACCTAAGAGCAATGGCTGTTATCGTCTAGAAATGTCATATTATAGGCGGATTTTAAACATTTTCAATCTATAACTTTTTCATTATTAAATATAGGTAAGCGTAATGAAATGTTTGTTTTCACATTTAAACAGAATTTACAAATAAAACACCATTCCCAGTGATATAGTACAAAATTCTTTAAGGAACCAAAACACAAAAAAAAAGTGTTTGAAAAAAAGTTAAGAAATGAGGTTATGTTTTCGTAACTGTGTTAGTTGAATTTTAATTTTTCTGCTTTGACCCATGTATGTTTTGTCTTTTCATTGTTTTAAATACCTCTTTACGTTAAATATATGGAATGAAATATCAATGTTAAGGAAGGTATCCCTTACATAACCAATTCTTTACACACAAAACCTGTACTCACATCACCGAGGGAGCAGACTTTATGAAGTTTTACTGCTTATATGCATGGATAAGCAATACTTATTAAATTATGAATACTTGTAAAAAAAAGTAGAACTAATTTAACCATTGTAAAAGCATACTAAGCAGTATCTATTTGAAGTATACTTCATGAAGTACTTCTTAGAGCCATTACAATAAGCAATACTTATTTTTAGAACTATGAATTAAAATCTGTGCTTAAGCAACATTATAAGTAGGGTTTGTTTTCAGTATTGCTTAATTGCTGACTATGAATTCCACCTTTAGTTACATAATGGAGAGAGTAAAAGGAAAGGTGGAGTGAAAATTATATAGGTACATTAAGAATATACGGGAAGGGAAACAGAGAATTCCATGGCATGGGATAAATGGGGGGAATGGAATTCTCTGTTTCCCTCCCCGTATATTCTTAATGTAGGCTACCTATATAATTTTCGCTCCACCTTTCCTTTAACTCTTTCCATTATGTAACTAAAGGTGGAATTCATAGTCAGCAATTAAGCAATACTGAAAACAAACCCTACTTATAATGTTGTGTATTTATTATTTTTATATATACTGAAAGGAGTATACCTCACATTATTTCCAGAGTTTTATCACCAGTCCTAAATAAAAATATTTAACCTCAAAAACATAAAATTTTCAATTTTTCCATAGTTCAAGCTATTTTCTTTACCATAAAGGACTGAAAAAACACGTTGATATTGTTCAGGCAATTACAGGCTATAACTATAAAAATATCTACCTTGGTGACGTTCTTCACAATTTAAACAATTGAGAATATTGGAAAAACTCAACTTTTTTTTGCATAATTCAAGAGGTTATGCAACTCACAAAAATTTTGTTTGAACGATATATGCTCTAAAGCGTCGTCCATTTAGCTTTAATATGAGACCAAATTCGGCTTTCAATGTTTATTTGGTAATTAATAACAGTCAATTACAAAAAGTACTAAAACAGCAAATTTCAGTGAACATTTGTATCTAAAAATGAGTAGGCCTATATCTTAAAAATTATATTCACTGAAAATTAAAAAAAAAAACCTTTTTTTGTGCTCTAGAACGTATGTAACAAAAAATTGCAAAATTTTATGAAAATCCAAAATAATGAAGCAATTCAATATTTAAAATGTTGCCGATTTAAAATGGAATGACCTGTTGACTTCAAATATTCCGCAAATTAAACTATACAGAATTCAATTACAATTTTCTCTTATTTACACAAAATTAATCTATCGCGCAACATACTGTGCACGAAACTTACCTCAGCATAAGAAAAAAAATAAATGTATTCACAACTCAAATTCACAGAAACCGAATAAGCTGTATTGTAGTTCCCAGGAACTACAATCGGTTCCAGAGAAATATTTTGAAAACCGTTCCCACGACCGAAAATACATAGCGCAACAGCTACCAATAAACAATTTTCAGTTGAATTCATTGCGGGTGGTACTAAAATAAACTTTTTTCCTTCAACGTTTTTAAAATAATTCTTTAATAAAAATGCTCCTAGCCATCAAATTATCATCCAGCTCTAGTCGGCATCGTATTAAAAACGCCCTTACATTCCATACAAAAATTTTAACACCGCGAACACTAAACACTCTCCCGCATATCGAACAGCAACAAAACAAACTTCATTCCGCAGTCTGAAACAACTCCTCAACCACAAGTACAAGATAACATATAAACAAAAGCTCATAAACAGTCACAGATGAATGGATTAAAGTAAATGCCACTTCTCAAGCAGGATGGAGTTAGGGTCGATTGCACAATCGTCTGAAGATCGGTTGACTGTACTAAGGTTAAGGGCCGGTTTCACCAACAACCCCTAAACTTTAGGGGTCCCTTAAAATAAAATTAAGTGTTACTTAACACAAATGACTGTTTCACCAACGTTAAGGGACACTTAAAATCCTTTAAGTAGCCCTTAGTTTAAGTGGCGAAATTCGGGCCCCTAACTCGCTAAGGGTCACTTAGTGATAGTAAACACAGCATAAATTA
>PNEQ01037199.1:0-41398 GCA_003012365.1 Medauroidea extradentata
TTTTTTTTTTTTTTTTTTTTTTTTTTTTTTTTTTTTTTTAAGTTGAGTGGGTGGAGGCCCCTCTCTTTGTATCCCCTGGGCCCCAGCCAGCTCTCGACGGCCGTGGCCTAACGGACGAACTATACGCATCGCGGCTTTGCTAGCGTATAATACTCGTAGAAGAAAATATTTACTTTTATGGAAATACACACTTGTGTAAAACAAATAAGTGGTTCGGCATTTAGGAGATAGGGTTACAAAATATCTAAGTGAGCTTACTCTGACGCAGACCATCATGCGAAAAACTTTTCTCCCTTGAACGCATACCTGCCTCCGGCCACATTTAGCAACTGTTCATTAACTTTACTTATAGGGCTTTATCTATAGTCATAACGAAGCAGACTTTTATACGAATGGGTAATCTCGGATGATATGAGTGATGAAGTGCCGTACACCTGGTATGAAAATTTGTTTACAAGTCTTTGAAAAAAGTGGCTTCCCTTATTATTATTTTTTTTTTTTTGCAAAATCATTACTTGGATTTTAAAATTGAAACTGGATAGATCTGGAGAGATAATGTTCTACAATAACACAATTTAAGTCCCAAACGTATGTCTAAACATGGAAGGTTGTATGCAAGGCGGGCGGATGCTGTTCAAGAATTTGATATGCAATATATGGCATTAACTGTATTTACAACTGTGTCCATAGATGTGCACTTCATTTCTACTCTCTTTCCAACAACTTCATCATATTGCATTCATTTCATCAGTCCTGTCGTTCATGGGAGTCAGTCAGAATATAATTTTTTAAGCACAGCCTTACACGTAATTCGAACCCATAACATTCCTGACCATATAACGATGCTCCCAACGTTAGTAGCGCCAAGTAATTTCAGTAGAGTTATAAAATAAACCTAAAAAAATTATTCGAAAGAATACATTTTCTGTGTGTGGAGAGGTTATACCACATTACATATGAGATCACTAAATTTACTTTTAACTTTAAAGAAACATTTTAAATTTCGTAAACTAAGCAGTCTTTTAAACCCAGTAAATACCGTATACCTATTTGAAAAACAAGTACCACGGTATTTATTTGAGTTTAAGATATGTTTTTATTTCCGCGGACATATCGTGTATGTACTTTTGTTCCTTTAGGTAACAGTTGTACGTATTTACGTAGGCATCACGTTAGATTTGACCACTGGTATATACTTCAGTCATTACTTAGTTTGGCTATTGTAAAAAAAAAACATTCTATGTAAGAAGTTATGCAGTGAACATCCTGTAAAAAACAGAGTCTTACCTTCCGCCGAGGGCGAGAGCATCAGATGATGCACACTAACACCACCAGCACTTATTCCAAATATAGTCACGTTGTTTGGATCTCCACCAAACTGTGCTATGTTCTCCTTGACCCAGGTCAGTGCCATCACCTGGTCTCGTAGTCCGTTGTTGGTTGTAGCGCCTGATCCCTCCAGGTTCAAGAAACCTGCGGTATATCAAATGTAAGGTTTCATAAAAAAAAACCCGTATGATAAATTTACTACTGCAAAGAAAGTACATAAAAGTAAACAAAACAATGTTATACTCTAACATTATTTTTCTTAGAATAAAGCGTAATCGCCACACACACACACACACACACACATATATATATATATATATATATATATATATATATATATATATATGTGTGTGTGTGTTTGTATATGTGTAAGTTATATATGTGTGTGTATATATGTATATACATATGTGTATATATATGTGTGTGTATATATGTATATACATATGTGTATATATATATGTGTGTATATATATATGTATATATGTATATATGTGTGTATATATGTGTATATATGTGTATATATGTGTGTATATATATGTGTATATATATGTGTATATATGTATGTATATATGTGTATATATATATATGTGTGTATATATATGTGTGTATATATATATGTGTATATATATGTATATATATGTGTGTGTATATGTATGTATACAGAGTGTTTCTAGAGTAGGCGTCAATAAAGAGGCGGGTGGTAGAGGGGCCCAAGACATACCTTATAAAAGCAAACTTGTATAATCCGATTCGCAGCCGTATAAAAGTTACGAATTTTTAAAGAAAATTTGGCTGTACTCTACCGTGAACTAAACGTTTACTGATGGTGGAAAAATTAATGGTCCTTGTGGAACGAAATTTGTTTATACCAAAGGTGATTAGTGTCGTCACATTTGGAAACACAGTTCACGTCACTGAGAGTACAGCTTGTGGTGTAAAAAAATCACACACGAAAGTTGTTAGGTTCGAATAGATACCTTCAGTTTTCACGAGGTAGTAAAATATTAAGGGGTCTCATAATGATCACCCGTCATTGGAAAAACTACCCCATAGTATTACCAATTAATTTGTAAACAGCAATATTTTAATTTAACAAACGTCGATGCAGTAAATGTGAAAACATAATGTATTGCAGCAAATTCACACGACGTGAAAATCAGTAGGCTAATACGTTATGTGAGTAAATAATTAAACGTAACTTTATTAAAATATAACAATTCCAGTGTTTGAAATTATTGAAATGTATTTTGAATGTAATGTGTTTAATTTGCTAGGATAAAATGAAATGTTATTAATAAAAGGAGTAATGGTCAGTTATTTCATTAAACAAAACTGAAATTATCGAAATGGAAAGTTAAAACTAATTACATCACCAGACACCCTTACATAGTTGTTGCTTCATACTCGCAGCAGCCGCGTTTATGTAGAGGCTAGTCTGCTCGCCCCCCATCATAGTGAACTGCGTGTAATTCCTGAATAACGTTAGAGGCGTCTTTTGTGCATGTGTGATTTGTGGCTAATACATGAAGATGGCGTAGGAGCTGGTCCTTTCGTGTACCCCTGTTTTCCGTTCCAGTTCCACTCCATGCTCACATTATTCACCATAATTGGGTGGGGTTGAATGTGAGGGTATTACGGTATTTTAAAAACGAGGTGTTAAGAGTCGATGAGGGCGACATGAGGTGATGCGAACCGGGGACCACTCGCACCACAGATCAACGCTGTACCGACTGTACTACGGGGACCGGCACCTTCGTCGGCATTCTAGACATTGCTGTCAAGAGCTGCACAAATCGCTCCATTACATTCATTTTGTTTCCTTCAGATTAAGACCTTGCACTGTTTCTCGACTAGAAAATAAGTGTTTGTTAGGGTGTCATATGATCAGCTGCAAGACATGTTGGTGATTGTACACAACTGTACACCCTAGATGTACCGCATATTAACAAATATTCTGTATGCAAAGATATGATACTGTTAACAAAATGCAGAGAATATGTTTGTTAGGCTATTCAGAAATTACACCCAGTTCACTATGATGGGAGGCGAGCGCACTAGCCTCTACAGAACTGCGGTCGCTGCGAATATGAAGCATCAACTATGTGAGGGTGTCTGGTGATGTACTTCGTTTATTTTAACTTTCTATTTCGATAATATCAATTTTGTTTAATGAAATAACTGATTATTACCACTTTTATTATTAACGTGTCATTTTATCCTCACAAGTTAAACGTATTACATTCATATTAAATTTAAATAGTTTAAAACACTGTGTATTAATTTTATTTCAATAAAGTTACTTTAATTATTTACTCAATTACTAACTGCAACCTTATTGCTTATTTTTACATTGTGCGAATCTGCTGCATTGCGTTATGTTTTCACATTTACTGCATCGACGTTTGTTCAATTAAATCACTGTTTTTACTAATTAATTGGTAATAGTATGGGATAGTTTTTCCAATGGCGGGTGATAATTTATGTGCCCATTATTATTTTTTTAACTCGTGCAAACTGGGGGCATCTTTCTGAACCAAACACAACTTTTATTGAAGTGATTTTTTTCACCACGAAGCTCTACTCTCAGTGACGTGAAAAATGCGTTTTTAAATGTGACGACACTAATCACCATTGGTGTATACAAATTTTGTTCCACGTGGACAATTACTTTTTCCACCATCAGTAAATGTTTAATTCAAGATAGAGTACAGCCAAATTTTCTTTTAAAATTCATAACTTTTAGACGGTTGTGAATCGGACTACACAAGTTTGGTTTATTTTGTAGGTCTTGGACCCATCTATCGCCCGCCTCTTTATTGACGTCTACTCTCGGAACATCCTGTATATATCTGTTTTGTGTATTTATACACTTAATTATGTTTATATGGACGTGTGTGTAAAATACTCTCTGACATATCTCACATACATACTTTCAAAACACTAAAAAATAGCAGTTCAGATTTGTCCATTGCTGCATCTTTGAGACGACATGTAAACCTGAAAATAAACCAGTTGTTTACTGCCTCTCTTTGTAAATGTGGTCCAATAATAATATTCTAATATATACATGCACACAAGTTTATTTCGCATCATTAACTACTTAGGCCCACTGTAATGAATGTTAGCTGCAGAATTTATATATATATATATATATATATATATATATATATATATATATATATATATAATGCTGTTTTAATATTTGCTCCTGTTATCTTTGTTTAATTTTTATGGTACGAATACCAGTTACATAATATAATAGAAAAATTATATTAGGGATAAACACATTCTTAAAAATAATTTATAAAACAATTTTTAATTATCTGAAGTCTCTTATGTTCGAAATGGATATAAACCTAAAGAAATATTGGTATACACATCAGACTAATTTGTTGAACAAGGTAAACATTATGTCTGTGTTCTCTTAAGATTAATGTATAATTATATGTTATTTACTTACTGCAGAAATTAATTACCTTTTATAGAAACACTTAAACAAAATTCAGAACCTGGTTATATTGCTAATTTTTATGTGATTACATTTTTTACCTAGTGCTCCTAGTCGGTAATTAATTGTTACCACGAGAACATCTTCGGTTACAAGGAAGTCTGGTCCACTAAAATCTGTGTTTCCTGACCCGATCATGAATCCACCTCCATGAATGTAGAACATTACCGGCTTCAGGTGTTTTATTGGCCACTAGAAACAATCCAATGAGCTTATTATAGTGAACGTGTCAAAGAAAACTGATAGGTTATGCAACTGTGTTAGATTGAATGTTCAGACATGCCAGCAAGCCAAGCCTCAAATTTGTGTTTGACCCAGGGATGCAGAACGGGTCGTATCAAAGCACATGCTACTGTGAGGTTTTATACTGACCTGTGAAGTGTATACATTGAGGAACAAGCAGTCTTCGTCTCCAGTACAGCCTCCCAACAGCATATTGAAGGATGGAGACACAGCTCCTTCCTTTGTAGCGTCCCAAACATCTTTCCATGGCTCTGGTTTCTGTGGCGGCTGAGAACAACACACGCTGTCAGTAGCATAGTCTCAAACTTCTTCCCGAAATATTTCCGAGAAAACACGTGCAAAAATCTTTGACGTTACGGCTATTCCCTATTTTCCAAATAGTTTCAGAAACCCCATCTCTGTCTGTGTGTGTGTTTGTATGGATTTTGTATGGACTACTACTAAAATCATTTAACTCAAAGCACGGAATTTGACTAACAAATTATATATCTATATAATCTACCAAAGAAATATGTTTTTTGCCTATAGCGAATGATTGTTTATTTTATAATGGACTTTGTATAAATTTTAATACTATACTATTTTAATAGTATTGTCATTTCCCAGAAATTATTTACCTGATTCCTACACGAACACATTTAACTCCTACCAAAAAGACAGACTATCTAAAATTACCCAATGTTCCTCTATCAGACCCAATTACCTAATTTGGTAGCATTTTGAGAGAATGTTAAGTCTTAAGGGAGCGATTGACCTCAGTTTTTAACGTCTTTTTTTTTTTTTTTTAATTTTTATATTCGTACCAGATATTTTATATATATATATATATATATATATATATATATATATATATTTTAGACAAAAATTGTGAATTAATCTTCCTCTTAGAAAATTGTTGTATCTCTCATAGTTTTTGCGTAATGAGTAGTAAACCTCAAAATTTACATTTTACGGTTTTATGAACGCCACAAAAACCAAATGACATACCAAATCGAAAAAATTCACAATGTGTAACAATGTTGTAGGCTGTGAATTCACACATATAAAAATATGTGTGTATGTATATATATTATATGTAATTAGATGCAAAAATATTTTTTTTGTTTATATATATGTCAAATCACAGACTACGAAATTGTTATACGCAGTGAATTTTTCGGTTTGTTATGTCAGTTGGTTTTAGTGGCGTACATAAAACTGTAAAGTGCAAATTTCGACGTTTATGACTCATTACGCAAAACTATGAGAGATACAAATATTTTCTAAGAGGAAGATTTAATCACAATTTGTGTCTAAAATAAGAAAAAACATTTGGCACAAATATACAAATAAAAATAATACGTTTAAATCTGAGGTGAACCGCGCCCGTAACACAATGTTTCTAAAGGTCTGATCTAAAAGAGCGCCAGTTGCATAACGAAGCTCTATCTCAAACATTACTCGGCGTATTTCGTATACAGGATGCCGGGTAATTAGCGTATACGGACTTCGCCAACTGAATGCGATACAGTAAGTAAGTAAAAAATTGTATTTGGTAAAACGTTGTAAGGCCATTTGTTTACAAAAAATTACATGGTAATGCAAACGACCTACCTATGTCCCTCTCACAGGTATTTTGGATCTGATCTGTCATATAACGATCTACTGAACATTAACGTTACATGCTAAATGAGTTTATTTAATTTGAAACCCAGCAGTGTTTTCAGTTTATGTAATTACTTTATTGTATGCTCCATGTTTCAGAGTGGGTGACGTATTTTATTTATTTATTTATTCTCTTAGAACCGCAAGCCCTACTATTTGTATGTTTGTCCTGAGGTATTTTCTCATAATATTTATTCTATGCAGTTTTTTTTTAAAGAAAAATTGGTAATGGCGTCAAGTGAGTGTTGTCGTCCACGAGGAAGATTGTCGGGATATATCCGTGGACAATATGAGAAGGCTGGTGAGAACATTAGGAGATGTGCAGCAGGTGAAGTATACAAATATTAACGCTTGTATGGACCTACAAAGTTTGGCAGCTTACGTGTGTAACTAGGAGACCTGTAGTTAGACAATACCCATAGCGTACTCTGAAACAGTCTCCCTACCGTTTTAATGCTGTCAGCATTATACTGAATTAGCCGGTCAAGAGTCGAATTTATTTAGGAAGAAGCATTGTATGACAGTTATTACAGTAAGGCTTGCTGGTGCACATCACATTTTAAATCACTTGATCACTTTAAATTGAATGATTGAATATGAAGTCGACGTCAGTCAATAATTACATATTTAAAATTTTGTTGCATGTCATTCTTCCTGGCACCCACTATTCTATTTAAATTAACACTACGTAGTGTAACCGTGAACTAATTACAGTAAACGTCTAGTGAGGACGTAGTTGCTTAGCGTTACTTAGTGTAAATAGCCACGTGTTGAGACAAACATTACAAGTCTCATGCTACATACACACTACTGCGTTTTTCTGTAAGGGTATCCTGGATCATCAGTTATAAGGTAATTTAACAAAATTGAATGAGGTGGGTCTACGCCACAGCCGTAGAAGAACAGGTCTGGACACTCGCCTGGATATTTGACCCCCTTGTTGTTTGGCTGTAGTTTACCAAGTTACCGAGAGTATTGTGTTTTATTGGCGCTGCCGTTAGGGCGGTCGGACTCAAACTCCGCCCACTTCCTTTCCGCTAAGATAAACAATTTATCAAAACTTATATTTACCAGTATATGAAATACTTCCTCCGCTCACAAATTTAAGAAAAGGCTCCAGCAATCTTTGTTTACTTCATAAATTTAACAATGGAAAAAGTGGGCGGAGTTTGAGTCTGACCGCCCAGATTAAAGCGCCAAAAAGTACGACATTCTCGGTAACTTGACGAACTACAGCCAAACAACAAGGGGGTCAAGCAAAATACATTGGTAAATAGGTGAGTGTCCAGACTTGTTCTTCTACGACCGTGGTCTACGCCTACAAGTATCTCGTAAACTAAGGGTTTAGCGACTTATTACGTAACAGTATTTTCTTCTTGTTTCTGGCAACTAATTCACACGGTACAGTCTATACCTTAAAAAATTCTTAGTGACTTCTTAAATTACTGTCTATAGAATAAGTTTTACTGTATATCTAAGTTCATTAACTTCAGAAAGTAACCATTTTCTAAGTAAAATGCTAACAATTTTGCCGACTATATTGTGAAGTGTGTCTTCCAATAGCGGCATTACATGATATAATACGATAAACCACTGAACTACATTACAAAGTCATTAATTTCCTTAAATCTGTGAAAGAAAGGGCTTTAACAATAATTAATATTTTGGTGTAAAGTATTTTGCCAAAGCATACAACAAATTACCTCATATGTTACTTACATAGGGATATTTAAAGTACTCTTTATCGAGAGAATACTACATAATTTTACTAAGAACTTTTATTTTACTTTAATAGTTAGGCTCCGCGGTGGTCGAGGTGTCAGACCTGTCGCTTCCCACCGAAGCGATTCGGGTTCGATTCCCGGTGGGGTCGTCCACGGATTTTCGCACGTGGGAATCGTGCCGGACTATGCCGTTGGTTGGCGGGTTTTCTCCCGTTTCCCACGCCGTTTGATTCTGGCGACGCTTCTTATGTGACCCCTCACCTGCGATGTAGACCTCGGTGTTAAGCGCTGACCAAAAATGTACGTACCTCTCTCTCTCTCTCATTAACACTTTAATTTACTGCTCGTACCTAAACGTTGCATTTGATTTCTTCAATATTTTCATTTGAAGGACATATATATCCTTACCTTGAACCTGAGAGGACCTATGGGCGGCTTGGCGTAAGGGATCCCCTGGAAGCTGTAGTATTCTCCTCCAGCTGCAGATGTCACCTTCTTACCACGCAGACGACCTTGTCGGATCTCTGCTATCACCTCTTCAGTCATCACGGCTCACCTGGAACTGATTAAACATCCGAGCACATTATTGTGATCATGAACATTTACATTAACTCCTGGTACTTATCCAGTACCGTTTAAATTTATTTTAGACTATACGTGTCCTTATGAGATACATCAAAATTGGTATGGCAAACAGTCATAAAAATGTTATTAAGTAATAATTGGATAACATAAACATTTTTAACGATGAATGTGTGGTGCATGTACTCTAAAAATTTTGCTGTCTTCGGCGCAGCCAGGTTTCATTGGGATTGAATGATTCGGTAATTAATAAAATTAATTTAATTAATTATTTATTACAATCCTTATAAAATGTTATAATTAATCATGCAGCTCTTGCGATTCTCACTCTTTAGATCAATATTTATATATATTACTTACAGGTAATTTACCTTAAAGTCTAAATTAATACTCTAGTGTACAATTAATAAATGTGCGATTATCAATAATACATATATTACTTACAGGTAATTTTCCTTAAAGTCTAAATTACTACTCTAGTATACAATTAATAAATGTCTCTCTCTCTCTCTCTCTTTAAAATGAGTCCCCTCTATCCCAAAAGTATCTTACCAGAAATGTCATGCAATGTACAGCTACTGTCTAACCTGTTCGTCTACTTTCGCACTCGCTCACAACACTCTGATAGTCTCGCCTTCGTCCACATTTTAAGCTCAGTCTATTCGCCAGTCTCGCCTCGTTCCTCGCTGCCAAGACCACTGTGAAGACTCACAGGTTAAACGCCTCATTCACTCTGCCACTGCTCGCAGGGTGCTGGTAGTTATTGCCACCTGTGACCACTCCCAGAATATTCTCATGGCTCGTCGAAAATGCTGGTTTATGTAAGCCGAAATTTTCCAGTGTTGCGGTAACATTTAGTCGCGTCCAAGTTAAGTGCCTGTCAAGGATGATTGACAGGTGCCCACCATCTCAGATGGCTCGTGACATTAGCCAGGCACGAGCGGCCCGTTTCGCCAGGGATGGGAAAATGGGAAGAGTAGGAGGTGTGCCGTCCGCCGCCTCAACGCAGGGACTAGTGGTTGAGAGCAGGAGAAGGGGAGGTGGCATGGTTCCACAGGTCGCTCAGCCCCGTGTCTCCGGGAGCGCTGTCCTGTAACACTGCCCCCTCCTCAATTGTTCGTCCCAAGCAGACTCCTTAAGGTACGGACCTTAATAAAGTGCCGGTCAGTCATTGAGGATAACCTTGGGTTTAGCCCGAGAATGTTGTGACATAACACGAAGACTACATTATTGATTCTTTCTGTGAACTTATAAGCACCATCCCAATTGTTCTGAAGCTTTAAGGCAGTATATCTTGCATATTTTCACATTATACAACCATACCAGTTGTCATTTAAATTTCTCTGCAGGTACTCTGAGATCTTGTTGGGACTTCATTTGGTCGTTATTAAATCTTAGGTGCCACTGTTTGAAGTCCACGACCACTAACTTCCTACATAGTTCACTGCCATATTCTGGGAAGGCTACCACTTCTTCAGATAGTCGTCCAAACAGTAGGTCACTAGGGAGGCGGAGTTCTCTCCCATTAACATTTTTGAAGGTGTTACCCTTGTTGATTCATGGATTTCTGATAGGCTAGCAAAAATAAGGGCACCTTGGCATCCCAGTCATTTTGGCTTTCTGTGACGAATATTGAAAGGTACTATTCAAGGTTGCGGTTAAGTGTTTCCACTATCCCATTTGACTGAGGATGCAGTGCTGTAGTTCATGTCTTCCGCACACCCGGTATCCTGGTCCCCTCTTTGAATAAGGTAGCCATCGAAATTCCGCCCATTAGTCTGTATGAAGCTCAAGTAGCACCACAAATCTCAATAACACACATTTTACAAGTGTATCGGCAACCGTACAAGATTCTGGGTATGGGATCGGTATTACATCTGGCCACTTAGTAAAGTAGTCTTGGATTGCCAGGGAGTATCGATTTTCCTTTTCGGTGGTCGGTAAGGTGCCTAGAATATCTACAGCCATCTTCCAAAGGGAACACTTTCATTATATTCTGAAAGTGGCCTTTTTCCTTAATTCTCGGCCCGTTTCCTGCTGCACATGTATTACACATGCAGCATTACTTCTCTACATCCTCCTAATAATGGAGCTAGTAGAATCTCACGTGAACTTTGTCGAGTGTTATTAATGCCAAAATTTCCACCTGTCGCAGTGTTATACAGTCTGGCAAAATAAGTTGAAACCGTATTTGTTTCTCACCATTGCTTTTCCATCTAAACTGCGCCTTCGTATTTTGAGTCGCGTTTTTTCTAAAACGATTTATCGGAGCGAATTTACACAAGAGGTACTTTTCCCTTCATTTTGCGCAATAAACAATGATACTCATCGAGTATTTTATTACCGCTTAGTATTTAAATGTTACTTACACGAATAGGTTGAGTAACCGATACATAAGCAGTATAAAGCTATGTTGCGTCAACCACATTTTCACAGATGTATTTGTTCCAATTCTTAAAGCTCTATGCCCAATTTGGTGGCTCCATCGCTTATACGTTTTAGTATTATTCAAAAATTTATTTCAAAATTTTGTTTTCAACGCCGTGTAGCTCCCATGATGTTCACCATACAATAGTGTTGGTCAATGTAACCCCACCTTATTTTACATAAACAAATCCGTCCCGGAATTCGGCACATGAATTCTGGTCCACACTTTGTGTGTATATATATAATGCATACATACATACATTTGGGCGCATGAAATCTACCATATTCTTGTCACTGTTTTCTATTATTTTTGCCGAAAGGTTGCTTCCTTATTAAGTACTTGAAAATTTTAAAAATTCGTTTATTAAATAAGCATTTTACCAAACTATTTAAATGCAAGAGGCGCACTCTCAGACCGCGAAGAGTGTACTACTTGATAAAAATATGGTGGACAGCCTGTCACTTTTACCACTATCACCATGAACTTGTATGTTTTTGATTAACTATGCAGTTTTTCACAACACTTATCTTATTACCCCACCACAACTCACCTCTCTCACCAGAACCTTCACACAATACACGTTGTTATCGCCTCACCCTACTTCAACATTCGTGTTCACCCTTTCCTCCTTTCAAAGCCTTATCTATGACAAATTTTGGGTATATAAATATTGCCCTGTGATTTTTGTTGACTTCATTCAGAAATTAATGTTTGCGATTGTTTTGTAATTACAAAATAATCTCTCTTTTTTTTTCTGTTCTAGCAGACTTGTAACATATATTTTTATTCAATATGAGATAATATAAAAAAAATTAATATGTACATATTAATTTGATATATAACTACTTATAAATGATACTGAAGTGATTTTATGTTATCTACAACTTGAATAATTTGTCTAGAATTAGCGTCAATACTATAAAAGAGAAGTGAACGCACATTGCTGCTAGTAAAAGTAAAACGTTCACAGGTAAATGTTCAGTAAATTATATAATATGTGTTTTACTGCCAAGCTTTAATTTTGTAAATTCACGAAGGAATCAGATATATGTACCGAATCCAAGACTCTAAAATGTTACTCTTTTGTAGTGATATTAATAGAAATAATGTTGCTGTAACACTTTCTCATTATCTGCCCCACAATATCCATTATCCCCTCCCCTTGTTTTCAAGCCACATATCATACATAATTCCATTACATGGGAAACCTAGAAAATATAAATGACACCCTTTCATTTTTATCCTCCACCTTCTCTCATCTCTTCTCCCACCGCTACACACCTAAAAATGTTTTTCCTTTATAGATAGGTCTATGTTCAGTAGTATAGCGGAATTAATTACCTACTACTACTTGCCGTTTACAGTCTAGCCTTCCTCACATATGAACCTGTAAGCAGATATTGCTATGCAAAAAGTTAATGCAACTTAGTTTCACTAAGGTTAATTCTATTACAGGTTAGAAAGATCAATGTTATAAATTTGGCAAAGGGAAAATTTCTGCCACTTGAGCGCTGGTATCGCTAGTGCACCAAACTGACAAATCGCAGAGCTTTCCTTAATTTTAAGTTACAATAAGTTGATAAATTAAATCGCGAAATCGGTTTCTTTTCACTTTAAAATTAAATTAAATGACTAATATACTTTCTAAGTTTATTTACATTTCATTTTACTACGGTTTCGTATTTTTTCTGGTACGTTAGCGATTGAAGCGAAACTAGTGGCAGAAATTTTCCCTGTGCCAAGCTCTCCCATAAGAAAACGTATTTTCTTTCTAACCTGTAGTAGAATTAACCTTGGTTTCACTTACAGCGGAAAATGTCTCTGAACATTTTTTTCTTTCGTAAAATTACGAATACTGGGAAGGTATTGGAGGGACTGGTGGTTCGCAGTGCTGGTTATGAGCGAGAGGAATTATGGTAGCAGGATTATCAACATTGATTTAGGAAGGGTATTCGTGCGAGACACAGCTGACTTGGGCTTACAGAAGACTTGAGTACAGGCAGTTGATGAGAGGAAGCAGGTGGCTGACTTCGAGAAAGTATACGTTAAGATGCCACATGGGATGTTAACACGGTAGTTGTTGAATTGCTGGTAGACAAAGTTGTAGTGACATGTATTGGAGACTTCCTCAAGGTTCAGAGACAGAGTGTCAAAATGGGAGACTCTTCATCCAAGACGGAGAATTTACGTCCGGAAGTGTGGTGGAGACCTTGTTGTTCATAATGACGGCTATTGACATGCTGTATTAATTTGGGATACAATATCCATGTATGCAATTTCATTGACGCATTACATTATTTTTAATGTCACTATGTTTGTCACATATGTTCATGAGGTTTAAAAAGAAATTAAACAACATATATACAAATAAACGAAAATAAAAAACAATTTTGCACATAAGTACGTATTTCTTAGCAATTAAAATGTTATCAATTCTTTAATAATTGCTTATTTAACTTGTTTCTCGATCGTGATGCTGTTGCAGTGCAAAATAAGTACGACTTGTACGGATATCAAACAGAAATAATATATGTTATAAGTCACTAGTTTAGTTAAAAGTAGCTATAAAACACATGTAACCCGACATGCGCGCTCACATTTGGTGGAGGATGTATACTAAGTATTAAACGAGCATTAACAAGGAGGTACCAACTATTCATGTAGCGAGCAATGTAAAGTACCCTCAGAAGACAAGACCGGTAAAACTGACGCGTCACGTATATATATTCTTTCAACACGAAGCCGGGCGATAAGCCAACCATGATATTAATTTCTTGAGTCAGCTCTGACGTCCGCCATAGATAAGTTAGCGTATCAAAAGTGACTTGTAGATACCAGACTTGTTTTTGTTTCTTATCTTGACCTCCAGTCATCACAACACAGCTAAAAACATGAATAAAGGTGAACGCGATATCGCTAGGTACTTCCCAAACTATAGGTCCACATCTAATTTTTTTTTCAGTACCATCACGGACGAAAATGGTGACGATCAACGATGAGAGTTAAAAGAATCTGTAAATGTTGAAGTGTTAATGCCAAACTGCAGTGGCGTCAATGCCACGTATAGAAATATCAGTACATGCATACTGCTGCTGCCACCTACTAAGATAAAATCTTTTGCCTGGCAACATGTGTCAGTTATATAAGAAAACTATTCGTACAGACGCTATGTGTCTCTCATGAGACAATATGGTCCAAAATTTTAACTAGTCTGAGATAGCCTTCAGGTAGGGTCATGCTGAAGCGTTTATGAACGGTTGTATTGTATGTTATTTTAATAAAAAACCCAAAGACATTGCTAGACATGAGTCTACCGAAAGATGACGAACCTTGCCTTAGAAACGGGACGAGCATAATCTTTATCTGGAAAAGAAAATGGATTTGGTTATACCTAAAAAGAATATTCATAGCTACCGCCAACAGTAGTTGTTAGTAAAGTAACCTGCGAAGCATCCTAAATCAGACTGATTCTTTCGGCTTTCCGTGCAAACAGTTAAAATACATTTCTCCTAGTTCTTAAGAGAGAGTTAAACAATCTCTTGAATTTCCAAATGCTTTTCTAGTAATGTAACCGCTAAATAAGACAAATGCAATTGGTTCTTTTCCTTTCCTGAACACCAGTTATATATACGATCATTCTAGCCCTTAAGAAGGTTCTATACAGCTGCAGGAGCCAACGGGAATTCGGAACTCTTTAAATGCTTGCCATTAATCGATCGGCCTTTGCTCACTGTGTCAGCTGCTTCGAGGAACAGCCCTCGTCGTTCTTAAAGAGTCTTGGAAAGTCGGATTCGTGGCAATCTATTTAACAAACATGAATGATCTCCTGAGTAAACAATTCTGCTTGTTTATTTTCGCACGTTCAGAAATGACTATAACAGTTGACATATAGCGAAAATAATTGATAAAATTAACCGATACCTGTTATTTTCGATTATAACCATGCAAATTATAAGAATGCCGAGTACGAAGGTATGATCTGGAAGCAGACTGCGAAATATCTTGGCACATAAAGTACTATGACTTCACTCGTGTCACGGAGCAGCCACCAGTAAAAGCGCTGTAAGTCAATATATATCTTATATTATTGAGGGAAAAACATCTGAAATATGAAAATAATCAGAACTACAGCACGAACAGCTTGATGATTTTTTTAACAGAATTGCACAAACTTGGGAAACGTTTAACCACATATTGTTACATCATGCAATAAGAAGAACGGGCCCCTCAAGTAATTTTCAGTAAGTAATAAAATAGAAGCAGCATAATAAAATAAGCCGCCCTGCAGTTAACGTTTTCAATTTTACGATCGATTTCACGTAATTGTAGTCATTTGAAAATTTCGCGTAAACACTACGTCACAACATGGCCACCGTCTGACGTCACAAGCCATCCGAAAGTAGAGACAACACAGGGCAATGTGGAGCTACACTTAGGTTAATGGTGCTGGAGAGTTAAACGTTTCGTCAAAATTACGAATAATAAATGGTGTTTTGTATCTCGTTGTACAAAAAAAAGTGAATTCTGTCGGTAAACTTTTTTTCCCGTCCCAAAAAAAAAAGAAAAAGAAAATTAGCGTGCCGAAACGTCAGTGCTTCTGTGACAGATACCGTAAAACAAATGCTGTTGTGCTGTTAACATGGTAGACTTAACATTAAAATTGCTGAAAAAAATTAGTTTTCCTAAATTTTGTAGTCACATTTGGAACAAATCCATGCTGTAGCCTAGGGTAGAATACATCGTTGTTTTATGTCTGGCTTATGTTGGCCTAAACTACTGGTTTTGACAGTATTTATTGCAAAACAAATACTTTGTTTTATGTGTAAGTACCCCTATATTATGCTAAAATAGTTAGTAAAGTCAAACTTAAAGTGTTACTTGACCTGAACTATAAGCATTCGGCTCCTAACCTTTCTATGTTTACCTAGTAATAAACACACATCATTCAAAAAATACTCTAACTCCTATATTATTTAATGCTATTAATTTTCCAGTAAGGTTACATTGTAAGACTAACTATGTGATATGGGTTTACTAAAAATATTAACTAATCAAATAAATTATCGACGAAAACGAGATACAAAATACCTTACAGCGATACATTTGTTTTAGGCCATTCATTTGCAGGTTATGGTGGAATTCAATGGCTCTATGATAAATCGTATAGTCCTAAGAAAGCAAGTAGTCTTAGGTGAGAAGCCACTACATTATTTATCAAAATACTGACAATAATGTAGAGCTTATACAAAAATTTTGAATCACTCCAAGTAATAATTGTTTTTATTTTGGTAGTTATCTGCAATTAAAACATTTTAGGTTAAAGCGTACTGTGTTGTTGCATATCAACACAGGCCTAATCAGACTTCACCACTACCATGCTGTAATAACAAGGTTTTGTATATTAATGGTTATTTTACCTTAGTTAAAATGTTCACATTAATATTTATAAAAGTCTTCAGATACGTTGCAAACCATTTACACTTCAGCAGAACACACCTCTTTTGGAACTTATTGGCGTTGGCGCATTTCACTACGGGAATAATAAAGCACGCATTTATTTTTAAATATTCCCAAACCATGAAAATTTCAACTTAGTTAGATTGACTGAGCTTTCACATATCCGTCACCTACAGCCATAGTTAATTACACAATCGTCCATTTCACGGTAAAGCACGGAAAACCGCGGCAAACAGTATTGTTTACAATCTAGAACTGGCCTGTGACGTGGACTAATCAAATGTCGTTTTCATCCGAGACCATACGTCGTTTGCTGTTTTCACAACTTTATTTTGCGTTTATATTAAAAATTATATTCATAATCATCATCCCGCGTGTTAAATTTAATATGTATGTACATTTAACTGAATTCCGTTTTTCATGCAAGGGGCCCATTTTTCAGAACATATTCGTGCGTTCATATATTGTGTCGTACTGTACATAAAATTTAACCCATCAAATTTATTTATTTATTTGGTTCTTGCACTCAAACAACGACATAAAATAGACGCAGAAAGTTTCAAAATCAGTTTTTTAACACTGCAATTACCAACGCAACAAGCAAAAGAATATTTACTTTCAGCACAAAGCTAGAGTGTATTTATTGAAACAGAAAGTCTTTAACATATAGTTTTCTCTACGAGACAAAGCTCTAGTTTGTGAAAAAGTATTAGGAATGCTGCTTGCGTCATTCAAAAATACTTACAGAATATTCTTCGATAATATATCAAATGTGACTACTGAGTTACTTACTTCCTTTCTACATCCCTCCTCTTTCTATAATTATGAAGTCACACCTTCCTAGTAGCACTTTTACACCTACTACGTTCTTAATAAGCGTCTTTTCCTATTATTCGATTGTTTTAATACATAAATGGCTACTGCAGAAATGTCCAGTGATAGCAACATTAAAAGGGCGAACAAATAAAGGCAGAGTGGCGACATCCTCCCGTATTGTAACAGGACGACGCCTCCTTGCACGGGCTGGGAACTAAACACACACACTGCCACGTTCCTAGCCCGGCCCTTATATGTGTGGCCGGGCCTTTACTGGTCTGCTGGCCCGGCTCCATGTTGTCAGTGGAACTACCCTTGTTGTAAACATGTCACGTTTCCTCTGGTGGTTACATAGGATGTTAAAGTGAAATATTGTGGACATACGCCATTTCAGTTCAAAGACTTCTCAGAAATCCAACATTGAAACTAAATAAATAAAGGAAAAATCAAGCCGAATTAGCTGTACGCAACACACACATACAGGGTAAGTCGGGAGGAAAGGTACGTGCTTTGAGGGGCGATAGTACTGGTGATTCTGAACAAAATGTTTCTAATAAACATATGCCCTTTTCTTGACCGTTTCAGAAAAACCTAATGAAAACAACAAGGAACGGGATAGGTGCAGGTGACGGTAAATCACGCTACTGTTATCGTATGTTGTGTGTAATTTTGTACATTTCCACACGGTGGCGCTCTAAGCATGGTGCAGTTGTTTACCTCAGTCTCAGTCCTACAGTGCTTGCCCTAGTATTGGGAACTACAGTGTTGTTACGTTTACAGTGCATGCAGTTCAGTGTAGTCAAAAATGCCACAGGTCTTCACACATGCAGGGTATGCTGACATGATGTTTGTCCACGGTTTCTCCGATGGGAGTTCCAGAGCCAACGACGATTTCCGAATCGCAGAGTTCCCGATAGCAGGGTGTTTAGCAGGGTGTTTGCAGGATTGCGTGACCGTAGTACGCTTCCCAGCGTAAATGTTGTATCCGAACGTCCCGTACAACAAGCTCTTAATGAAGTTGAGAACATTCTTCAGGTACTAGAACGCAGCCCAACAAATAGCTCGAGACGAGTTGCTGCTCAACTTCAGCTCAGATCAGCAACACAGCAGCTGCCTATCACAGCAGCAAAATGCATTGAAGTTGGTGGTGGAATGTTTAAACATGTTTTGTGAGGAAATGTACACAGTTAAACAAAACATAAGATAACAGTATCGTGATTTACCGTCACCTGCACATTTCCCGTTCCGTGTTGTTGTCAATCGGTTTCTCTGAAACGGTTAAGAAATGGGCATTTATTTATTAGAAACATTTAGTTCAGAATCACCAGTACTATCACCCCTCAAAGCATGTACCTTTCCTCCCGACTCATCCTGTATATAATAGTAAAGTAAATACCTGAAAAAAATCCCAAGAGGGATTGTGTCAAACAAACAGAAAATACTATGGAGAAAATAAATTTAAAGTTCAAGCCAAAGTACAAAGATAAAAAGTAAAGCTAACTGTGAAAAAATAGGGCACCAATATTAAGACAGCACAGATAATTAAGACACAGGCCATGTTACACACAAAAAAATACAGGAAGGCACAACAATGTCACAAACACAAGACAAGATGAAACAAAGACGAAAATACAGAAGGATAAATTTGTTTGTTTATTGGTACGCAGAAAATGCACAGCAGTCCGCGACCGTGTGAATTGCTAGGGCTGAAATACGCTCTGTCTGCTCTGTCCAACGTTGTGTGTCTGCGACCGTGTGAACCCACCTTTTCCTTGCATTCTTAGTAATGAATACCAGAAACTAGTAGCTACATAAAGCGTGGAAAAACATTTCGATTTTTCTACTAATATTATCACTATAGTAACCTAAATCACTTATGTAAAGTTACCTTTTTTTTTTAATAGCATGAAGAATTTAAATTATTACTTACATCTGCCAAAAGGAATATGTTCTCCGAGGTGTTAGGAGGCTCGAAGTCACTGACAGGTCTCTGTGACGAACGACAGCAGAATGACAGTAGCCTTTCAGCTGCGTGTATATCAAGGTAACAGCCGCAGGGCGAGGCTGAATTATTACGTCACTTCAGCAACTCATTGAGCTACAGCTGTGTCACCGTTACACATCAGTAATCTAAATAGCAAGTTGTGCCGCGTGTTACAGGCAAGAGATATGAATAAAGGTGTTTCGAAATACAGCGGGCACTGAAGATTAAACCTTTGAAAAATACCATTAACTGTCACTGAATACAACTCAACATAACAACAGTTGCCTTACTGCATTTTGATGCGCATGCGTAGCTCACAAAAGCAGACACAGTGCTGTTGATTACCAACAACAACATTTCTTACAATACATTAAATAATAAGAAATTGCATTTTTGTAAGTAAGGCCAGAAAATTATCAACACGAAAAAATTCAAGAAGAAAACACATGGAATAAACCGAATGATAACACATATTACCAGCGAACTATCGCAAGACCTAGGCATACGGTAGGGGTAAGTGCGAACTAAAAGCCAGTCTCATCGGTGACATCCGTTTGGTTTTCAGAAATAAATCCCATTGCTAGTCAAACAGCTGTTCATCAGAGGAATCATGTAAGCCTAAGTAGAATTCTGTAATTTTCGCTGCTTTGTCGGCAAATTACTTGCTTGAATCAAAGTAAACAGAAAACAAGTAAAGGATATCAAAACCTGAAGACCAACAATAAGAAATTAAAGTTCTCGAAGACAGAAAAGAAAAGAGATAAAATCAGTAAGTACCCTGGCGAAAATGAAGTGGATACGAAGAGGTAATAAAGAGGAATCGAAGTGGTAACGACGCGGAAAAAAAAAAACGGAAATTATATACGTTATGAAGCAGAAAATGGCCCACTAAGCGGAAACGAGGAGGAAACAAAGCGGAAACTAAGCGTAAATTAAGAGACAAAGTGGAAACTAAGCGGCAATGAAGCGGAAATAAAACGGGAATGAAGTGGTTACGAGGCGGAAATAACATCTGCTAAAAGGGCTGCGTTTGGCAGTTATTCTTGTTTGCATCGTTGGCTGGAAGTTAAGAGGGGATAAGGCAGATACTAAGTTGAAAAGTGTGTTTATGTGCATTGTCAAAGCTAAACGTAAATAATTAGGTTCATTTTTACTGACTGCAATTCACAATATGTGATACTGTACATCAGAACGCCTTAGTTTGAGTTAGGACTTAATACAACAGACATAAATATCTGATTTTCGTACACAAGTCAAATAATTAAATTGGCTCACTGTGTTCCCAACATAATGAAATTGGGGCGGTTGCCAAAAATAAAGTGGACATGTAACGAAAAGATTGTGGAAAAAATTATGTGGAAACGAAGCAGGAAAAATAAGTTAATATAGAGAAACAGTAAAGTGAGAATGAATAAGTTTAGCAGCTCATATTAGCTAAGGGTCAATTAGGGCGAATGATGTGAATTTGATTTAATGTCGGAAAGTAAACGACATCGTCCAGCATGACTCGCATTTTGAAACTCAGTAACGGACCATAATAAATTCACACAAGACTGCACCATGATAAAAAAACCATAAGATGTAAGATAATTTTTTTCTTGTTTACTGCACTAAACGAGGAAGAACGATCATGATGAGTGATAGTATTATATAAACAAAATCTACTTTGTAAAAGAAGTTTAAAATCCTTGAATCTTAACATTATAAAATATTGCTTTCATTTCTTTAACACGAAAATTATTAAAAAATTAACTTTTTTTATCGAATAATTATGTGTTATAAAAGATCATTAATTAAGGTTGGCCCTTTCTCATTTGCAATATATATATATATATATATATATATATATATATATATATATATATATATATATATATATAAATGAAAGCTGACTGACTGACTGACTGACTGACTGACATATCAAACTGCAGCCCAAACCACTGGACCTAGAATCGTAACATTTTTTGTGTGGGTTCCCCTCAGGTCGTAGGCGAGCACTAAGACGGGATTTTTCGATATTCGACCTCTAAGGGGGTGAAAAGGCGTGAAATGTGTTTCCGAAGAAACGTCGATAGAGCTGGAACCTGGCGGCCTATCATCGTGATTTTTACTATAATAGGACACTCATAAAAATGCATATTGGTCAATTAAGGGATTATCGAAATTCAACATTTAAAGGGATGAAAAAACTTAAAATGTGTTTCCGATTAACTATCAATATATATCGAATCCTTCGATATAAACAGTTAGTATTCACTTAAAAATATTGCTTACGTAAATACCCAAAAAGTAATTTTAGGATTTTTTGAAATTCGATCCCCAAGCAGTAAAAAGCGGCAAAATGTGTTTTTTATTAATCGTCTATATCTTTGAAACACAATTGGCTATCGTCGTGATTTTTACTTCAATTAGTTACGAATGCAAATGTCTATGACATGACTCGAAGAAGTTTCTAAATTATTTAATTAAGAGGGTGAAAATACGTGAAATGTGTTTTCGATTATCCCTCCATATCTATCTAACCAATCGAGATATCGAAGTGCTCTTTCTTTAAATTGATGCATTTATAAATGTCACAAGTACCATTAAAATGAATTTTCCATATTCGACCCTAAAGAGGTTAAAATAGGTGTAAAATGAGTTTACGATTCACAATCTATATATATATATATATATATATATATATATATATATATATATATATATACCATTTATTTTTATATAGTGACGTGCTTTTTGTTTATGATTGATACTTACTCAAATACCTGAAAAGAAATTCCAGGAATTTTCGAAATTCGCCACCTAAGAAGGTGAAAATGGGTGAAACATGGTGAAAAGTGTTTTCAATTAATCGTCGATATATCTTGAACCCAACGGGCTATTGTCGTGTTATTCACGTTCAAGAGTAGCCTAAAACGTGATTTATGGTTTTTTTTTCGAAATTCACTCTCTTATGTGGTGAAAAGACCTTGAATGTACTTTAGATAAATCTCGATATATATCGAACCCGTCGAGATATACAGTTAATTTTTGCTTCAGGATGATGATTACAGAAACAATCGCAAAACTGTTTTAAGGTTTTTCGAAATTAGAACTCTCAGTTCTGTGCAATGGTCATATGTGTTTATTAATAAATAATCGATATTGATTCGACTGAACAGTCTAGTGTCGTGATTTGCGCTTCATTTGGATACTTATACAGATGTAAATTTAGAATATTTTGAAATTCGACACCCACAAGGGCGAACAAGCACAAAATTTGTTTTCCATCAACCCATGATTTCTATCTAACCAGTAGAGATATTGAGGTGTTATTCGCGTCAGATGATGCTTCCGTAAGTATTTAAAAATTATGTGTTAGTTTTTTTTTTAACTTTAAAAGATAACTTTATCATTAATAAAAAAAGTTTTTAAACTTTCAAGGCAGACGATCCGAAAAACAAGCACGAGCAGCGATAAGTAACTTATACGTGAGTTTCCCATCAAGGCGTGGTGTTGTACAACCTCTATGAGCCCAGGACATGAACATTTTTATTTTTTAAATTAAATTTTATTTTAATGAATTATTTCGATGTTCTGGTCTATATTCCGGGAAGTTCTGGGCTCTAATTCCTTTAAATGCTGCATGCGATCGTTCAATTCTGACACACAAAAACTACAAGGCAGATTGAATTAGTGCAATTTACATGTAGCCGTTTAAAAAGGGGTAATATGGATTATGCAGTTCACTTTCCACTTAGGTTCCTCGACATTATCAGCTAACATATATCATCTAACTAATCTCAAAGTTGGGGCACCAAATACGTTTTCGCGAAACATTTTCCCACTAAAACTTTCTAATGGCATTAAACTTGACGTGAATATTTTGAAAATATGTAATTCAGGGCACCATCACCAATGGTTGTGCGCAGGGTAAACAGACGTTTTTCATTCGATTAACCACTTACCTTTATGTATCTGTAACTACCCCACAACGTAAAATTTGCAGAGCTTTAAATAAGGCCCAGGCGAAGTCGCTGTTAGTGGCAGGGATAAACTTTAGACTGCTTTTCGCGTGGATGGCTATAGCTACTTATCCTGCTGCAGATTTACTTCAAATATAGCTGCTTGTTGGACATTCTAACACTTGATTGATGTATCAATATTGTGTACAAAGAGGTTTTCCAGTTAAAGTATTATGATACTCGCGAGCAAAGCGGCGGGAGACTGCATAACGCTCACTACATTGTTTAAGTGAACACGAAATTCTCTCTTATATTTTAATGTTTTTGATCCCCTTTAACACAGAATTCAATTGCCTATAAAATTTATAGGGCTTCTGTAATAAAATAGTTTTGTACCATTTTAGTATGTGTAGGTAAACACTTTGTACAGGCTGTTAAACAAGACAATTTGTTCTGAGATACGCACATTACACTGGATATAAAACGCATATTTGTTTTCAGTGAATCTTTACACTATTTTAATCCAGCTTTGGTGTATGGAAGATACGATTATTATTCTACACTATATTTTTTTGTATGTTGAGCCATTAACATTTTAGAATAAAACAACCTTCATTGGCAAATTTTTGTTTATTCATTAGAAGTAATTTCTCATGCGCAGTGTATTCTTAAACATAACTGCAAAAATAAACATTTTAAACTACGCATATATTAATTTTACTGTGCAATTTCACAAAAAATCCATAATATGTTATTTTGGATGCAATATGTATCGATAAACAGGTCTGCAGATAGTAACCACCATAGTTACCATAATTATTTACATTTTAATTGTATTACATGTTCTCTAAATCAACTCAAATGTCATCTTTCGTCTGTTTTGAACAAAAGAAAGTAACGAACAAAACAAAGTTAGCCTAATTGTTCACATATTACCTTTATTTCACTAGTGTATAAAACATCATCTAATTAAGTTGTCCTTACGATTTGCGTAGGCCTGTAACAAATAATATCGACAACAACAAATAATCTTAACTAAATTATTTGAAAATTACTTCTATAATACATATGTAATACATGTGTACATGGATGTAAATCGTTCTTGTGTACTGCATATTGTAAATCATAGATATTAACAAATAGAATGAACGTAACTTTAATATACTATGCAAGTTTATAAAATTCACTTGTCTATTTTTTGCACGCACTGCATTTTGCTTACAATAAATACTAGCAAGTAACGTGTATTCTAGCATAACAAAAGATAACGTTTATGATACAAGTTCGCAAAGTTCGCTCAAAAATACTCATTCTTCGTTTACTGATTGTTCTTTACTACAAACAGTAACAAAACATTTACACATATAAAAAACCGAACAAAATTATGCCAAATTAGTTCAAAACGTTTTAATAAAGTCCATAAGACATTAACATATTCTCTAACGTAGAAATGAATGGAAACTGGCCACTCTTGTAAATGTTTCTAGGTTAAGGATAATTTAAGCATTAAACATGAAAATGAAATGTATTTGATTTTAACTTACTGATACATAAATGTTATCAAATAACTACAAAATTTACATGAGCATATGCATGCTTAATAATGGACTTAGTTATGCAATAAGGATTTAGGTAGTGTTAAGTACAGTCATGATTGGTTCCTGATAACATAATATTTTATTTTTCGTAACTATAATTTAGTAAATACGTTCAAATCTAGTATCTGAGAAATAAATTTAACATACACTCTAAAATTAAATAATATTATATACCAGCTGGCCGGCTGCGGCTTTGCCCACGTGAAATTATGAAATGTAAACAGTAACTCTGGATGAAATATGTGATGAAGGCATTTAACAGCTAGCGTACTCAACCACAGTGAACTATAAATTGTCTTAGCTCAGTGTAAAGAGCGTGCGCAATATGCTCGTATGATGTCACAGTAATCCCCATCGCAAAGTCTTGCACGGGATACGAAACCGTAACCCCACCCCTCCCACACCACAAACTTTATACATTACCTGAGTGAATGCTTAAAGGCAGGCCGTGATAATACTTTCGTATGTACAGATTACAGTCCAAAAAGGTTTTACTTATGAGTAGGTTGGCTAAAAGAAACAACTGTTGAATTATTCCTCCATGTTCATTCTCTTTTTTCGGGAGACATTTTACTGCTTTCCACATCCTAATTTTTCGAATTTCATAAAATCCTGAATTTGATCTGTAGATATTTACATAAGCTTCATTCTTATCAAAAATCAGTTCGATATCTCAACGGGTATAAGCAGTACAGAAAGATTATTTGAAAACACATTTTTTAACAGATTTCAAGGACGAATTTCGAAAAATCCTTAAATAATTTTTTTATATGTATGTAAGATTTCTTTCAAAGCGAAAACCATTTCAATATTTCCACTGGTTTAGGAGATAAGTGGGATTAATTAAAAACACGTTTCATTTTTTTAAGAGCTTTCAAGGACGAATTTAGAAAAATTCTATACGTTCCTTTTAGATATTTACTTAAGCGTCACTTTAAAGAACAAAATCACCTTACAATTTAAAATTGTTTATGAGAAATCACGGATAAATGAAAAACACATTTTACGGCTATTCGCCCCCTTTATTGTCGAATTTTGCAAAATTGAAAAATTTGCAAATATGCATTTCTGTGGGCAATGTTTTGAAGTTAAAAAAGTAATGATAGATTTCCCGGTTAATGAGATATCAAGGATTTTTTAAATCACATTTCACCTCTTTTCATTCCCTTAATTATTGAATTTCAAAAAATCCTTTCTTAGTGGGTGCCTACTGGGCAAAGGGAAGCTTCTCTCAAAATGTAATGTTTATAGGTCCAGCAGTTTGTGCTGTGCGTTGATGAGTGAGTGAGTGAGTGAGTGAGTGTGTGTGTGTGTCAGGGCACTTAATTTTATATATTAAGATTATAGTGTATTCCTTACATACCTACTACGTGTACGTACATTTTAGATATACATGATCATTGGTGATGATATAATTAATTTCAATAGCTAAATTAGTTGTGTCAGCAGTATTTCCGCCTTCTACGTAAAAGACAAAGTATGCGTCATTCAAATTTTGAGCACTGCAAGGCCGAGCGCAAAATGAGACGCAGGTCGGTGAGGTGCAGCAGGGTGAATCACCGCAGGTTTCTGCATTTCATGTAGTAGCGTGTACCCGCGCAGGCTGAAGCGCAGTGTGACGTGACTCAGTTCCTGCCCCACGTGCCACTGCGCACCTCAGTGGCTATGCCACAGTTTCCTGCGGCAGGTCATAGTGACTAGTGCTAAAAGTGGAGGAAAAACTTATTGAGGCGGTGCGAACCAGAACCGTGTTATACGATGTAAGTGATTCTGATTATATGCGAGCCAAATTAAAGGGCGAGAAATAGGAAGAAGTAGCCAAGGAGATTGGAATTAACAATGGTGAGTATAGTTGAATGTTTTAACTATTTCCATATGTAGTTCGTGCATACCACGGTCGTAGAAGAACAGGTCTGGACACTCGCCTGGATATTTGATGACCCCCTTGTTGTTTGGCTGTAGTTCACCAAGTTACCGAGAATATTGTGTTTTATTGGTGCTGATGTTACGGCGGTCGGACTAAACTCCGCCCACTTCCTTTCCGCTAAGATAAACAACTTATCAAAACGTAATTTTTATCCATTTATGAAACACTTTCTTCGCTCACAAATTTAAGAAAAGGCTCCAGCAATCTTTATTTACTTTATAAATTTAACAATGGAAAAAAGTGGGCGGAGTTTGAGTCCGACCGCCCGGAAACAGCGCCAAAAAGTACGACATTCTCAGTAACTTGACGAACTACAGCCGAACAACAAGGGGGCCAAGCAAAATACATTGTTAGATAGGCGAGTGTCCAGACCTGTTCTTCTACGACCGTGGTGCATACAGACATCTGAACAACATACAAATAATAAGCTAAAACACAGTTCATAAACCATATCAATAATGTGCAGTTTCTTCAGTATTTTCCACGCAAAAAACTATCTTTCTGCCATGGTACCATTCCAGCTGAATTGAAGTAAGTAGTAAAATGCTGTCTTGTAGCAAAAGCTTTCACTGTATTTCGACTGTGACATAATTGCTAGGGACGTAGCTGGTGTTGGGGCAATTCTTCAACTGTCCTCATCACTATATGCTACTTGGAAATGTTTTAAATAGTTGTGCACGACACAAGCTGCATTGACGACACAGTCAACACTATCTACCAACATGTCAAATGGAGCTCGGGAAACTCTTAAACGAGAGGCAAGTACACCGAAAGTATATTCGACTGTTTGGCGCGCTCGCGAGAGTCTGTAATCAAACACTTTGTGTTCATATTTATCAGTAACACTGCGTCTTGGATATCGTCTCATTAAATTCTCAGACAAAGGAAATGCTTCATCTCCTACAAAGATATATGGTACGGGATCTTCAATTGGAGGTAGCAAGACAGGAGTCGTAATTTGTAAAGTTCCATTCATAATTCGTTTTGCCAGAATGCTATTACCAAAAATACTCCCGTCACTGAATCGTCCCTTTGACCCAACATCTATTATAACAAATTTGTTGTTAGAATCAACAATGGCCATTGACACCACGGAACATGTATGTTTTTAATTGAAGAATGAGGATCCAGATCTTCCAGGTTTTGTGATCACAACATGCTTGCCGTCAATGACGCCTATATATATGATTTAAATTGTTCTAAATGTTGTAATGCATACTGTAACTCTTACATTTATACCATTCATGTGATTTGAACAACATACAAGGTAGTTATGTGACATGCTTTCAGATGGCCAAATAAACGTACATTGCTGGTATAACCTTGACGGCTGCAGTGACATAAGGTTTGTAAGTCTAACGGCTAATAATCGTTGCAGATGGTAAATTGCGTTACGTACAAAACTAATCAACCAGGATGATGTCCGTGCTCCAACGTCTACCTTCCCTGCACTGATCTTTGCAGATGTTCGTGTGAAAAACAAAAGTTGTATAAATTATGACGACAATGATTGCATCTAATACGATCATGACAATTACTAAGAAGAATCGTGATAATGATGTTGGTGATATCAACTGAGAAATGTTGTGTTCAAATATATATTTATGATGTGTTAGTTATAAAACTGTCGTGATATTTAAACAGTTGTGATTTTATGTATGGTAAAAACACGTGTATTAAGACAATGTATGCAATAATTTAAACACACATAGTAAAATTAGGTAAATTAGCCATAAACTGCTATCTTTATTTTGATATAACGTTAACTTAACACTTTATCAATGTTTTGTGGATACTTGTAGGACTTTTTATTTAGTATTTACCTACAACTTTAGCATGCCCATGTATTTAAGAAATTTCAACACAGGTATTAGTAATAAAAATAGTTTATCAATAAAAACTGATTTTTTAATAAAAACTGTACGAAACAAAAAAATAATTGTCAGATTTCCGGCGCAGCATATTCATCAATTTTATTTAAGTAAGCGATGTATACTTCACTTCTTTTTGCCGCTCAGGGAAATTTTTGTATAATAGTGGTTAATATTTTAGTTTCTACATAATTATATATCGAAAATACCTTTTTTTCCTTCGATTTACGTATTGGATAGGATATTTGCTATCTACTTTGTAAAGGAAATAAAATTACACTTCACTCGTCTTTGCCAGGACATTGGTCATACTTTTTCACCAGCCCAGATCACACCGAAGAAATATGTAACTGTGCCAAGCTTGCGGGCGGCAGGTTTTGTTATCTGTATAAAAGACAGTGTCCCATCAATCCCCCCCCCCTCCTCCTTTGGTTTAACATCTCTCCCCGCACGTATCTTCCCCTGTCCTTGCAAGTGTCACTATGCTCGTTGCGGGCCCGCAGTCTGATATACCTCGCTGTGCACGATGCAGAGAATTTTCGCTGAACGTTTTCGTAGATCACCGTTAAATCTTTTACAATCGGCAAAAACTGTTAAAAGTAAACAAATACCAAATTGTCGTTGAGTATCACGATTTGTTTTTTTTTTTTTTTTTGCGTTATCGTACCTTATTTGTTTCGTATATGACTACACTTAAATGCGTAGTTACAATAATAATTATCAGTTTTAGTAGTCTTATTTTTAGTATACATATTAGAGTAAGCAGAATGGCTATTTTTTGCCTTGTATGATAGGGGTAGACGCCTACAACTTAAAAAAATTTCTTTCAAGTAGTTGCTTGCCATGTTTTAAGCTTACAGAAACGTATTTATAAGATCGTAATATTAAATTTTAGTAAACAAGAACGTTCACTTTATTACATCATTCACTAAAATCACTGTGTGCTCATCAAAGTCTGTTTTGCAGTTGGTAGGCAAAACACGTTCGGCGATAGTAAGTGTCATTTATAAACTTCACTTGAATGGCAGCATAAGGTATATTCAGTCAAATGTTTGTGATGTATAGTATAACATATGAAAATTACGTTTAAGGACCCTAAAAGTTTTATAGCACCTGGTGTTATTGTAAGATAACTCATGACGACCGTCTTCAAAAACAACTCAGCCTCATGTTAGCATATGCGTATTTGAGTGTTTCACTTTACTACTTATTAAACGTCAACACGAATCACACTTCGAAGGAGAAAAAAAAACATATTTTTAATTCAAAAGGAACATATTTTGGAATCAATGTAATTCGCTGCACAAATATTGTTTCTCCCTGCATACCAATCCAGTTAAAACAGTTGCGGCAAATAAATTTAAATTAAAGGATTTTACTTGAATTCTAGTGCCACTGTACAGTTTTGGGTAGCTTTAAATTTTTTTAGCTTTATCAAAGCTTACGCTGATACAAAGTAAAAAGCTGTGGTAGGTGACGCCCTGTAGAATTAAAGTGTTAAAAAATTGTACTGGGTATTCGTTCGTATTTATCACCGTCTCTATTAATTACGGCATTACAAATCTAAAAATTGTTTTAGTAATTTGAACAGGGAGTTTTCAGAAAGCACAAAAATATATCTTACTAGCTATTCTTCCATTACTTTGCCTGCGTATAATAGAATTACCCGCAATAGAGTTATGAACTTACAACCTGCTTAAAATTTGCAGCCATGCTCTACAAGAAATACGAAATCAAATATTCTCCAATAGTAGTTAATATATTGCAGGTATATCGCTAAAGAAATAGAGTAATTTGAATGACTATTTGAATAAAATAGAATTAGCAGCACGAATATTGATTAGTTTCTTCTACATAGTTAATTGTAGAGTTTTTTTTTCTTAATTGCTGTCCATTATATGGTTTTAGTGACATTATTATTCTGAGCAACCGGTGGTTCTGCATACTGTATAAGAGTACGCCAAAGGAATATTGATGGATTTTTTTTTGTTTGTAAATATCACTTGATAATGAAATTAATATTTCTTTCAACCGTGAAACAGTAATGTAACTTACATTTAATTATACGTTTGGTTCATGAGATTTCAAAAGGTACAAAACTTCAATATATTGTTACATGTTTGAGACAAAAACTTTATATGTGGGCAATTCCCATGAGTTCTTTTGGGATAGAGGTCTTATAATTAGAAATAAAATAGTTCAATTAAGTACTGGATTTATTAGCTCACAAAGCTACGAAATACACAAAGAGTAATAAACTATAACTCTCACAACACAATTAGTTATGCACACAATTACTCCTGTGTCACAGACACGTTAATTAGCTTGGACAATTAAAGCACAAAAAATGTCTACCATCAATTAATTAAACACTACAAATCACAATAAAATTCAGTCATATATCCAATCAACAGTCTCTCAAATAGCGACAGTGTACAACCTTAATAGTCCGCAGTGGCGATGAATTGCCGTGTGCTGCGCGGCACCCCGAGTGCACAGCTGTCTTCACTCTTGAGGTCTTCGGTTCGACTTCCGTCACGCACGTCCTCTTCACTCGTCAGCCGGCCGCAGCAGTCCTCTTGTTTCGCCCAACACTGCTCCGCAGGTAGCCGCCTGCCGCCTCACAGTAGACTCTGACGTCACCAAGATGTCTTCACCAGTCTCTCTCCACAAGCATAGCACCTTACTCCAGCACGACCAATAGCGAACTCTGCCCAAATGTGTCGATTCTGCGCTTTTGTACACTTCGCGAAACAGTCGGGGGTTTACTGCATTTCAGGGGTCTAAAAATATATATTACAACATGTTTCGAACATGACTTGAGTCACGTAGGCTGCCCTCGTAGGGTATCTATGACGTAGCTTCGGCGTGTCTTCCATCACGTAGCCGCCCGGTCTCTGATTCAGGGGCCAGTCCACAAAGTGTTACAACACAGCTGTCGACCACCGGCCTCCAGGTACATGGCACGCAACAATATTATATAGCCCTCACTAAGCGGAGATTTGTTAATCTTGTAAAGCAATACCATTAATTACCTACTTAGGCAATCTCTGTATCGAATTATTTAACTGCGTTTTTTCGCATAATTTGACCATGAATATTAATTATTTTCTGAGTCCGATAATCCACTTTGACATATAATTTTCGTAAAATAATTTCCTATCTATTTCTTCAGAGTATAGCAAAAGAAATTAACGTCATGATTTTCAGATTTTTTGATTTACATCACGGAATTGTAAGGAAAAAAGGAAAAATTTTATCATAGCCACCCCTGCAACCCGCAACCTCGCTCTGGAAATTTTTCTCCGTCGGTCTATGGAATTTCTGGTATAAATTTCTTCAGATACCTCACGGAAACTTATTTTATAATTCAACAGAAGTTTCCGTAAAACAGTTCCATCACACGGAACTGAGCCAAACTTACATGTCTGTAATGCTGTAATCGTATGTCTACAGATTTGCATATTTAACCGGCGATGTTTTAAAATTTATCCGTAATATTTACAGCTCTCTATCCCATAAATTACGAAGTTTTCCGTGCAAGTATCCGCAGACTTACGTATGATTCCATAGTGTATATTTACTATAGACATTTCCGTATTTTTTTACGGACACTATTTCCGTTTATTAACGATACATTTCCGTTAAAATTTATAACGGTGCACATGAGAATATTTCAATTAGTACCGAATGTCAGTGGAATTTGTTCGTATGTTACTAAGGATTAGATTACTAAACAACAGTTGCTAAAAATAACTCTCACAAATATTTGGTAGCACTGTTTAAAATAATTTTCGTTGTTTTACGGAGAAGTCTGGTGAAAAATTCCCAAGTAGTGTCAGTTAATTTACGGACGGCAACTATCTCCACTTATGGAAACTCGCATATTTATGGGACTTCTCTAGGAAGCAGACACAATAATGTGTGCGGTTATTTCTAGCCTACTTTCCAAAGGAAAAAAGTAGGATTATGAAATCACATTTCTGTTTGTGTGTGTCTCTCTGTTTGTATTTAGGTGTGTGTCTGTGTGTGTTGCTGTGTGTGTGTGTACGTATGTGTGTATGTGTGTATAGGTGTATGTGTGTGTGTGTGTTGGTGTGTGTATGTGTATGTAGTATGTATGTGTGTGTACGTATGTATGTGTGTGTACGTATGTATGTATGTATGTGTGATTATGATGCCTTCCGCTCTTCACCTTTTACTTGCAAGTGTGTCAACGGGTCATACGTCAACTACCTATTCCCCATCCACCCGCACGCTAGAAAGATGTGTGTTTTATTTCGAAATATAATATGCTATTACCTGGGCTGTAGAGTAAAAAATCACTCACGATCCCTTAACAATTTGTATTCTGCGTCATTTATTTAAGTATTGCGTGTTAGTCATTTTTGAAGTGTCTAGCCTGCCTGTTTGTAGCTATCTTGCTTTATGGTAGGAAATGTTTTATTGCAATAAAACACAATTCTTGCACAGTTCAACATGATAAACCGTACAGACACTAGAAAACAAACGGGACTCTTAGACGATTAACATTGACAGAGAAAACCAACATTTGTTAACATACCCCAAGTGTTAAGGGAAATAAATAATGAATTTCTGGGGGCGATTTAATAATAACGAATCCGTAATCGGTAAAGAATGGTTTCGAATATATTTTACCTTCCTTAGATAATGGAGTGCATCAAGCTTTTTTCGGCTTAGAATATTTTCCATTGCACTTTTTAATATTAGGGCGCGGTCTACCACAATTTTCATCACCATCTTTTAATTTTTTATTTGTACCAGATATTTTTTTTTCTTATTTTAGACACAAAATATGACTAAATTTGGCTCTTATGAAATTTATTTATCTCTCATAGTTTTCGCGTAATGGCTTGTTAAATTCGTATTTTGCATGTTTCCGTTTTAACGACTACACTAAAACCAACTTATATTCCAAACTCAAATAAATAACAGTGGATAAATACATTGCAGGCTACAATGTGGTGCTCATAAAAATAAAGAATAAAAATTATTTGTATTTAAAAAAAAATTATTGAATTTTTTAAATGTTTGTTTTCAGTTTCAGCATTTTTTTAAATTACTAATAATTTTAATTATTTATTTTTATGAGCATGCCATTGTAGCCTGCAATGTCTTTAGCAACTGTGATTTTTTTTTAGTTTGGTATATCAGTTGGTTTTAGTGTAGTTAAAACGGAAACATTCAAAATATGACTTTAACAGGCCATTACGCGAAAACTATGAGAGATAAAAAAAATTTCGTAAGGGCCAAATTTTGTCACACTTTGTGTCTAAAATAAGAAGAAAAAAAAATCTGGTACAAATATAAAATTTTTAAAAAAATGGTGATGAAAATTGCGGTTTGTAGCAGGAGACTGCGATAAACAACAAAAGTTACCTTGTCTCAACACTGTCAAGTGAACTGTTTTCAACACGTGGTATATATGATTTCTGAGTAACTGCTACATAAAAAATGAAGGTGAAAGGTTTTCGAAACCATTTTTTGACAGATTCAGGCTTTTTTTTATCAATACACATTCGAAATGCCAATATTTGTTTCTCTTTACAAGTGATGATTTTGAAAATCTTGTTTTTCAGTACCAGTTTTCAGTCACGTAGTAAGCGTGCCAACCAAGAACTTGTGTTCATCTCGAAACGTTTGAATCGTACTTTCATGAACAACCTGTTTATGGTGTTCTCAAGGTATTGTAATTACATTTCTGTAAATCATGAACTTTATTTTCCTCAAAATTTTACTATCCAATAAGTTATATTACATAATCATATGAAGTGATAGTTCTCCAAACATACATAACGAACCATTCAATATTATTACAATTTTTCACGAATTGTTAACTCTTCAGACTGATTCAGAAACTGCATCTTTAGTATTTTGCAAATCTTTGTTCATAATTCTCTTGAAGGTGCTGTACAAGTCATCTAGAAACTCCATGCGCTCCTTATACATGTCTGTCTCGACTGTCAAACTCTGGCCAATCTTCAGGTACTGAAACTGACTCTTGGTGACAGGCGGCCATGTCACATTTGAAAATGTCCTGAAAAATATAATTAATCAATGAACACATGTCTGAGACCTGGAAATTCATGTGATAGAAAATCGTACCAAACAACTGAGTTTGAGGTTACTTTCAACCTTCATGTTAGCATCCATGTTTATTATTATGATGACTGATGCATATAGACCGAGTTAAGTGAAAATTTTAATTAATTTGATGTATGAAGGTGACTCTCACACATATTGCAGGCCATAATTGGGCTAGTTAACACTTACAATTTAACATTACTCTGCTTCTACGCAATTCATATTTACGCAATATGTAATTTAAGGTGCGTTTCAGATACTCAAGGGTTTATATAATAAATTAAAGACAGTATTATTAACTTATTTGTTTGTAACGTATAATAAATGTACTCATAGCACGAACAGTCGGAACACACACATAACTAAATTACTTATTATCGTTGAGGCTATACCTATACACAAGTATTATGACACTCCTGAAAATATATGTTTGACGATAAATTTATTCTGTTAATAATTATACTCTACGTAATTTGTTTTTTAATTAAATTTCGCATATATGAATTCCATTAGCACAATTGTAAGGGATGAATCAGATTTAAATTTCTTGTTAAAAGATTTTATGATATTATAAAAATTAAATTTGTTTATACAGACATTTGTTGTTTTGTTATTTTATACAGATAAGGAAATTGTATAAAAATAAGTACGCACCAGAGGAGACCACTCACCCGGTCTTTGCAAACTGCGTCCAGAGCTTGACATAGTGCGACAAGACTGTTGCTTCTGGAGACTCGGGAAGAAAGACATTTGGTTTCAGTGAAGAGTAAAATAAAAACATGGCGTCCCCACCATGCGGAGTACCTGAGTTAAACATGTAAACATACTTATTATAAACCAGTATTTAAAAGCTCTTCGTAAATACTGAATGAAGTTCAGTGCCAAAACTGTGGAGTAATTGTTGTCACGAGAAATGTTAACAGAGTAACGAAGAAGTTAATTTGAAGAAAATGAATTAAACCTGGAGCATTAATTTAAATATCTAGGTAGTGTGGTGTGATGGAAAGTAAATGAGGAAACAAGGAATAAGTTACATGAAGAGGACTGCAAGGTGATGCTTTCTACCGTTGTATAATCGATCTATAATGGAAGAGGGTTGTACAAATAAAGTTCAAGCAAATACTGTGCATGGCTTACTTTACAACCATTGTAACAGATGTAGCAGAAACGAGGATTTTAGACATAGGAGAAGAAAAACAAGAAGTTACCAGCATAATTGATAAGCCTACTTCCTCAAAGTGGGTGCAATTTATACCTGAAAGTTTTAAATCCTTTACGTAATCTAGGAATACGAATGAATAATATTTATTTAAACTTATGATACACGAAATGTACTAAAGATAAGACAGCTTTGTAGGTAACTTGCGAGTACCAAGTTAAATAAAATTGGAGAACCAATTTTCTGAAATATCTTTCTATCATAAATATGAAAAAATGATGGCGTTTCCAAGATATTACTTAAGGATGAATAACTTACGTGAAAGTCAGCTTTATGTGTAGTACGTGTACCAAGTTTGATAAAGTTAAAAAAATATATATTTCTTAAGATATGTAACACTATACAAAAAATAGAAAATAACGGCCATTTTAATATGATTACGGTGTGAACGAAATACATAAAAGGTATGTCATCTTTGTATACAGTATGTGTAACAGGTTTTATGAAATTCTCAAAAAAATATTTCCTTAGATATGAAATACTATGATGAAGACATAAAGATGACCATCAATTTGAAAATATGAACACAGGATTGAACGGAATACACAAAAGTAAAGTCAGTCTTATACGCAGTACATGTGTAGTAAGTTGGATGAAATTCTGTAAATATTTCCTAAGATATGGGATACTGTGCTCAAAATATAAAACGGTCGACATTTCGAAAATATGAGAACAGGATGAACGAATTAGAAAAAGTTAAGTCAGATTTAATTGTAGTATGTAATATGTGTACCAAGTTAGGTGCAATTCTGTAAATATTTCCTACGGTATGGGATACTATGTTATAATTATAAAAATGGCCGCCATTTTGAACATATCAACACTGGATAAACGAAGTACACAAATATCAAGTCAGATTTGTATGTTGTATGAATGTTGCAAGATAGGTTAATTTCTGAAAAAACATTTCCTAAGATATGTTTTTCTATGCTACAAAATTGGGAAATTGCTGCCGTTTTGACAATATCAACACCGGATGAACGAAATACAAAAAATTAAGTCAGATTTGTATTTATTTTGTGTGTGTTAAGTTCGGTGAAATTCTGAAAAATATTTCTTAAGATATGTGATACTATGCTTGAAATATAGAAATGGCCACCAATTTGAAAATATGAACACAGGATATGCGAAATTCACAAAAGTCAGGTCAACTTTGTGTTTAGTAGGCCTATATGTGTACCAATTTTGATGAAATTTCAATTTAGAGTTCCTTAGATATCAGCTTGATCAAAAAACTTAAAATTGCCACCATTTTGAAAATATGAATAGGTCGTAATAGAAATATATAAAAGTCTAATGAGGTTCCAAAGTACTATATGCGTATAGTGTTTGATTAAATTCGGTCTACTGGTTCAAAAGTTTTTAAGGGGAACACGCACAGACACGCAAGACAGATAGGTGATCTCGTAAGCCTACTTTTTCCTTCGGAAATATGCTAAAAATGATGGCCATCGGCATGAAGTTCGCTGAAAGTATGAAGTCGGTCACAAAGAAAGACAAGTAAGGAATTAAGATATACGACAGTTGAGGTCAAGGTAATCCCAGAGTACATAGATGACGCTCTAATTAAGTGGTATGGGCATGACCGAATGAGTATAGGCACCACACGGTAAGTTGACTCTGTTATAAATAAGCGAGAGATTTTGGTCAGCGCTGAATATCGAGGTCTTTAGCGCTGGTGATGGGCAGGGCCGGCTCAAGGGCGGTTCGAGCGGTGCGGCCGAACCGGGCGCCATGATTAGGGGGCGCCAAAATTTTGAAAAAGAAAAAAATATATTATAAGATAAAAGTTTTCGCTGTTGTGTAGTATGTTGCACTTTATGGAAGGACAAAAATATTTTGTAAACATAAAAGTATAAAATGTAAATACGAAATTACTAAACTGAAAGAATTATTAAAAAGTATTTAAAGTAGCAATAGTTCATATGTAGCCATGCTAACTAAAAGAAGCCTATATGTGCAGCACTGTTCATAGTTGTGTTTACGTAACATCTTTAACACTGTTGATTACTATTAAAATATTAGTAAACTATATGTATATTCCACTTGTGTTTAACATGTCCATGTGTAAACAGCAATAACTTTTTTGTTTGATAAGTAGTAAATTAATAAGATGTCAACATATAGAAAACAGAAAATAAAATGTAATTCACTAAAAACTAATTTTTGGGGGGGGGGAGGGGGCGCCATAATAAGACTTCGCACCACCCTCAAAAATACCAAGGGCCGGCCCTGGTGACGGGTAACGTTGGTGAGTATAGAGCAGCGTCAGAATGACGGGGCGGGGCAAACGAGAAAACCCACCGATCAGTGGCATCGCTGTTAGAAACGAACTGTTGGAAGAAATTACTAGGAATACTCCCGTTAGTACCCTACAATAATGGAAGCAAATAAAAAAAACAGATATGGCGAGAAAAGTGTTTTAAGTTTTTGTTTTATTATTACGTGTGCGCCATCAATAAATTGTTTATAATACTAATTTTAAAAGTGTGTTAACGAACATGTTCGTAGTACGACAGTTATGTGAACGTTGCCAATGAAGATAAAGATAGTACGTCGTCTATACAGGCTGTCCAAAAATATGTACATAGTAAACACACTAAGTGAATTTTTAGTTAAATTGGAGACGAAAACGTAAGCTCCATAGCCAGGTACCATGTATGTTACGTGAAGTAAACACAAACTAGACTACCAGGGATTATAGCCTGCACACATAATATACAGGCCAGGTGGTCGATTAAATACCGCTTTTTATGCGGGTGCAACGCAAAATTTGCGCCTGCGTTGCGTCTGCTTGCGCTGACTTGGAATTATTTACTCGTGTAATGCCATAGAGGACCCGTTTAACCTGCTCTGCACTTGCGTTGCGTTGCGTCGGTGCAAATACAAGGTGGCGATATTTAATCGGCCCCCACAGTAATAGTAAGATAGTTAACACATCGGTTGAGTGCAAGACGGTACTAACTACCGTGTTATGTTGTCACATTGTGCATAATATGTCATCGTACATCATTTTGTCACTAGAACTTTTGTCTCCAATTTAGCCCAGGATTCGCGTGGTGTGCTAATTAAGCGTTTGTTTCTGGACAAACTGTATATTATTTTAAAAGACTAAAATATTCAAACATAATTAATTGAGTGTTGTACATAATGTGTTTTTTTTCTCGGAAAATGTTATATTCACAATTAACGTATATACAATGAACGTTGTATGTATTTAAGTTGACGGAGTAGGAGCTGCGGATTACCAAACGACGAGAATGCAAGTCAGTCGACGGCCTGCTTACGAAAATTACACATTGCAAGATTCGTTTCGTATCGAAGCGATTTTGTCCGTGTTCACTGCATTCGTAATTATTATGGCTGGGACGGAGCTGCAATATCATATCTCCTCTAATAAGTTGAGTATTTTAACTGCACGAGCTTGACTACGACGGATCCGTGACACTAAAACTTTCCTGTTCACTTACCTTTTACTCAAATTGACTGGAACATATTTTTGTCAGCGTCATTATATCCTTACCTTAAATTTCAATAAAAAATCAAACTACTTTTGTAACTTTTATGCGATCCAGTAGTGGATGTATGTATTTTGTTATTTATACGTCCTGAATCTAATTATCATCTGTTTAAATTTGTCCGTCAATATTCAAAACAGCATACACCAGGAAGGTAGACCGAGGCATTTAAAAGCGTCAAACATTAACATTATAAATTATATAATTAAATAATTCCATTAAAAATACTGCACAGTTATTTTCACACTGGGATTACTAGGATATGTTTATTTACTTATAATAAATCAGTAAATCCTGAACCAATGTTTCTAACCTGCCGTGTATATAGCGTTTCCCATATTTGACTTAACTCCATGAATACCTAAGAAAACTATTCCCCTGACAAAGAACTGCCTTAATTTTGAACGTTAGTCACATAGTGGGTAGGTTATGGAGGGTATTTATGACTAGTAATTAGACGGAAATTAATAACCTAGTGTATAAATATACGCTGTGAAGATTAAATGAGCAAGCGAATGTCAATATTAAAATGTAGTTACATTTGTAATCAAGCCATCTCTGTCAAATATCTCGACATTTTGTTTTTATCTTCAGCAAATACGTATCTAATTGCTGACGACAATACAGAAAACACGTCTATTGTTTGAAGTACATACAAAATATAAATGGATTAAAAACAAATATTGTTATTTTCCGCTAGTGTATCATATTTTCAGATATCAGTGCAAAATAAAAAAAAAATATTTAAATATATAACTAAATACATTCCCTTGTAAGCAAATACCACTGAAAAAAATGTGTTGTCCAATGGACTATTTCGTATTAGAAAGGTGGCAAAATGTGAGAAAAATATATAGTTTAATCTAAGTGATAACTTACCTGGTATAGATCCTTCTTGTACTTCAGGGAATAAAGTCAATTCAGGCGGAGGCAAGTGGTCGAACACATATGCGTACACCGGCGAGTCAGAACTGTTCACATGCAGCTTAATAGTCACATACATTGAGTACACGAACATTAAATCTGACTGCAACTGCAAAAGGTAAAAATAAAAAATGGGAATTTCATTCGCCACATTAAATTAAAATTGTCAGAATTTATTTACTTAGTTTTGTATATACATTTACACACACACACACACACACGTATATATATATAACGCACATGCAAGCGCACGCACACACACAAGATGGAATGATAACTACGGTAAAGTTCGTGGTTACAGGTAGCCAAACCTAAATCAAGAACAATGAGTACAGCAACCACGCCTCTATCGTCAATAGCATCAAACTTTGTAACCTGCATACGTGGCAACCTATACTGAATGCAGTGCATCCAGTAGAAATGTCCCCGACCCTAGCGAGACAGCAGTATTAATTTCCAACTCGGAGCTTCCCCTTCCCCAAGGGATAAAGTTCCGGCGTAGTATTTTCTTGATAGGAAATAGTTCCACAATATCCGTCCGCTCCTCGTCTGCTAACCTGTCGAGTTAAACCAACCA
>PNEQ01037199.1:41498-63248 GCA_003012365.1 Medauroidea extradentata
CAACGCCGCGATCGCTCAGCGCGTAGTTAGCAAAGTCCGTTCTGCCGGCAGTATGTGAGAAACCTAGCTGGCCGCATGACGTGCGTAAGCCGGTGTTGTACGTGTCTACTTCCCCGGAGCTTGCCTGACGACAGCCCGGTAAACGGGGCTGGAGAAAACACGTCACTACAGTGAGTACTTAAAACACCTTTTAGTTTTTTTATTAAAGGTCAATGTAATCTTCTTTATTTAATTTACAAAAAACTAAAACATCCACCATAACAGTTTTCATATACACTCGGGACTTAGTCGTTTTTCAACAAGTTCTAACTCCGCTTATTCAAAAGTTTTCCACACTCACTTGCGCTGAATGAATTACTGGCAATGTTCACAATAGACGTATAGAATTATACCACGCTATTATAATGAACTTGCGTCAGGTTTAAAAGTATGTCGGTCGTGTCCACGGCCGTGTAGAAGAACAGGTCTGGACACTCGCCTGGAAATTTGACCCCCTTGTTGTTTGGCTGTAGTTCACCAAGTTACCGAGAATATTGTGTTTTATTGGCATTTCAGTTAGGGTGGTCGGACTAAATTCCGCCCACTTCCTTTCCACTAAGATAAATAATTTATCAAAACGTATTTTTATCAATTTATGAAATACTTTCTTCGCTCACAAATTTAAGAAAAGACTCCAGCAATCTTTATTTACTTTATAAATTAAACAATGGAAAAAAGTGAGCGGAGTTTGAGTCCAACCGCCCGGAAAACAGCGCCAAAAAGTACGACATTCTCGGTAACTTAACGAACTACAGCCAAACAACAAGGAGGTCAAATTTCCAGGCGAGTGTCCAGACCTGTTCTTCTACGACCGTGGTCGTGTCACAAAATAACTACGTCACACTTGTAGTACTGTTCCCAAAATTTGTAACGTAAGTTTTAAAACATGCAACGCCTACAAATATTATCTTCACTGATCAACCTTTCTATTAATTAAGACGTCCAAACCAGAACATATGGTGAGGAAAAAATTATTGTGGTTTTAGTTTTGTTTTGGAATTTCCTTTGGTTTGTTTCGTTTTCCACTTCTTTGGCCCGTATTTTGATTGGGCTGTTGGGTGAGAAAAAGAGGCTTGCACAAACCACAACTTACGACAACATTGTTACACTTCCCCGCAACGTACAATCAAACATTTTTCAAACCCGACACAAAGCCAAGCCAGCATAAGTAACACAATCGGCTGTTTTTCATAGATAAGACACACAGGAACGATAGATACGTACATCACACATGGAGGTAGGAGTATACAGGAAATGGCGTGTTGGGATTTCCTTGATGTCGACGTATATACGCCAGTTTTGCTCGAACAATCCGTTACTGTAGCCCAACACAAACAACTCTCAGAAGCCCGTTACGGAAACGTAGTTAGTGAAGTCTACTCGGTAGTATTGTTCACGTGATTAGATCTAACCAGTCGTCAGATGTTTATAACGGTTAATTTTTCGACTGCACACAAATTCTAGCGGTAGTATGTGCTGGAAAATCTGTCGCAGAACGGTATTATAAGATTAAGTTAGAAAATTGCAGAATATCCTTCTATACTAGTACAATATACGAATACGGCATTACAATCGCGTACTAGAAATATATATTCTGTCGAGTAGATCAAGTAATGTTTTTCGGAAGCGCCTGTGATACTATTGACAGTTTGAATGGTGTGGATGAAAACGGTTACGTGTGTTGCATTCGGGTGTAAAGATAGAAAATATAAAGGAAATAAATCTGCTACTGTTAAATTTCATGAGTAAAAATGCCTTGTTTCATATTTGCATAGTGTAAATCATGTGGTTAAACAATAGATAAACCTAACGAACTAATCTGAAAATACGGCCACATATATTATGTACGCATATGTATGTCACTGACGATGTGCAACTGCTTGGTAACAGCAATTAATAAAACGAACAAATTTGAAGACAAAATGTTCAATATGCAGAAACTAGCACTGTTAGCTCAACAATGGTTTCCATGCACAAACAGTAGGCGATGTCGGTACTCACAGAAATATGTAAAGTAGTCAAGTTATATTTTATTTCAAAATTTTGTTCTACAAGCAATGTAGACTAAGATGAACATGCCACATCTGCCATTCGATAAATCATTTTTACTCTATTGCTCTTTCGTGTAAAAAAAACATTGTCTCTTATGACGGAAACTATGTTTATGAGCTACAGAAACCACGTGTACAATCGTTCGTACAACAAGGACACAAATACACTGACTTCAATTGTTTTCCTGGGCAGTATACGGCTTGGCTACCCCCTGATAGACACAGCCAACAGCAAGGAACTGTCGCCAACCTAACAGCTAAACATTAACCTTTTTTTTTTTTCGTTTACAGTACAAAATCGTAATTTTGTTGTTTGACTAATGACAAACATAGAAAATAAACTTACATTACAAATATTTTGTTTAAACGATATAGGAACGCAAAACTATCGTTCAAGTTCCTAAGAACGAAGTTCTGAACTCTATTTACATTTCGAGTAAAGTGTAGCGTGTTGGTTACGGTACCTGGCTACTGTTTTTAAGGATCCGGGTTCAAAACCCACGTAGAACATGTAATTTTTTAAATAATACTCTTAGATAGTTTTACAAGCGTCTGATACAAATATGTTTTATTAATTCTTTTAAACCATCTATTTTCGCAACCATATTAATACGATGTCTGAAATGGCATATTTGCGCGGAAGAAACATCGATTTAAATTGAATGCGAATCGCGAAAGTGATTTTTTTATGTGATCTAGTAGAATAGTGTACATACATTTAAATAATAGGTAATATATGGTTAAGCTTGCGTTAAGTTAAATGTGTTTATTTTGTGCGTGTTCAATCACTTGTTAATTCAGACATTACGTAATGATCACTAGTAGTAAATAGTACTGCAGTGGGCTTATGCTACACTGTTATACAACATAAATAACAATTTTTTTTGCGGTACGCTAAACCAAGACCACACAATAGCCCAGAAGTATTCTTTGCTGTATAAATGTATGTATTACATATGAACATAACATCCGTAATGAAATACAAAATACTATTGATTATACAAGATTTTAATTTTGGATAAAGAATCGACGGTTCCATGCAAAATCTGAGAAACAATATTATACTAACCCGAAAAAAATATCGAACTCGCATAAGTTTTCCAATATCAGCCCAGAGGGTAACCATTGCACCATCGTGGCCGACACTTGGTGTGGTTCTGTTGTAGAGTAAATATATGGGCATTAAATAATTAAATATAGTAATGGTTTGCGCCAGTAAACAGGTTTATTTAATGTATTATTGCATATTACAGTGCTCGGATATTGCTCTGATATTGTGCGATAAAACAATGTGCGTAACACTAATCTTTTATAAAACCTCCGACTCGAATACCTTTGAAATATAACGTTTGTTACATTTTATGATTGACTACATACGTATAACCAAACGAACCACCGTAACAGACTTAAAAATCTGTTTATTTTGACCAAGCATTCCGCTGGAGTGCGACAACGGTCAGCTATCTTGCCAAAGCTCGGTGTGTACTGCGGCTTGTGACGTCACTGCACGTTTCCGCGGGCGTTTTAAAAGCGCGAACTTTAAGTACCTGTAGTTACCTCAAATTGACTTCGAATTTTAAAATGCCAACATACATCGATTTCTTTTTATATGCACGTAGTGTGGATGTTCTCATTGAAATTTACTTGAGAGGTCCATTCCTTAAGGTCTTGAATCACCTTAGCACTTACGTCTTATGGACGATATCGTTCCTCTGAACATGAATTGTGACTACTTTGCTGCCTCATTCCCCTTCATAATACAAACCTTTTGCCTCAAGCCCCCAATTTTTACCCTCGTCCTGCCCTTGTACACTGATTCTCGCTTAACACCCTCAAGTTCTACTTCCATACAGTAAATATTTAACTACCCAGAATAATTAAATACAATTCTCATTGCCTCTAGCTTTGATCATACGTTAATCTGCGACCCAACATTGAGTATCTCGTTAATGTACTTATTGCTTCTGGTGGTTACACTAATGGTAAAGTTGTCTACTGAGCCAGAGAGTATAGAAGTAAACTTACATCTATATAACGAGCCAGCTTGTCCTCTTTCTCTGTCGCTCCTCTGAAGTAGAAGTTCTTTAATTTTTCTACTATTTGTCTACTCCTGTCTGTGCCTATCTCAGAGACCAAGTCCGAAGGTAGAGCAAGTTCCAGATTTTCTATTACTTCGGCAGATTTTTCCCTGTTTCCTGTTAAAAAAAATTGTTTACATTACATTAAATCAATCACAAAATCTGCACAACTACATCATCCACATTGCAATTATAAAATTTTTAGTAAACTAGATAATATTTATTTCATTAATCAATGAATTTTGCATTACCAAAGAAAAAAATAATTTTTCCTTCCGCAAACGTCACTCCTACGATGAACGGAACTTTAATGAAATCTCCTCTCTCCATTAATTTGACTGGGTGGTCTGGTAAAAATCTGTCAGCACCAATTTCTTCAGTGGGTGAAAATGGTAAATTCAACACTCGAAGCTTTTCCTGCGAAAATATAACGGCTATGAATTACTGAATTAATTTAGGACATACTCCATTACTATGTAGATGTTTGTCAAAGAAAACTAAAGATAATAGAAAAACATAAATAAGCAGAGTTTGCTTTAGCCAACAGGATTTATACACAACATAAAATTCCATAAATGGAATCTGGTCAAATAAAACAAGGACAGCCCAATAAGAAAATAAAAAACAAAAATTCTAGACATCACCAAGAGAGAAAAGCCAGGTTTGAGGCCTTCTTTGGCGAACGAACAAATAGATTAAATATATTAATAACAAAATAAAAACACAGTAATGGGACGAAACAAAATACATTAGTCCATCGGGCACGAGCAGGAAAAAAACCAACATGTGACACAACGATAAGGCGAAACAAAATAGAGTAGATTTTCTATTTCGTCTCATCAATTAGTTTTTTTTTTTTTTTGTGGTTCATATATTTTGTGTGTCCGTCCATTTGCCAATACATTTTCACTTGTATGACTACATAACTGCATTAATAATATGGGTCATATTAACAGATTTGAAAATTGTGGCGAAGAATTGTCATGTGCATGAAAACTATGTAGTCTTTCTGAATCCGCAAAAGTTAGAATTTACAATGTAGGCTACTTGATACCTTGTAAATAAAAATAAAGCCATTTTTTGGCATAATTCAAACTTACGCAGACATTATGTGGTACGCTTTTAAGACAAGTGAATATTACGGGAGACATGAGCCGATGAAAATTGAATTTAAAATTGTTTTTGGTCAAAATTTCTTAAAACGTGTAGGTGTAAAATTACAATTTTGTACGTGATGTTAAGTATTACTGAGATCTTTAATGAGAAAAAATGCAACCTTTAAACCTTCCTCTTTTATGAAAATAATAAGGATGGCCATTCTCAAATTGCAGAAAATTACTTTGCCGTTTGGTTCTGTGAACGTTTAATGTTATCTAATCGAACACTATATCGTAATGAACAAAAAAGGTCCTCTTGTTGCAAGCTCCTAGAATGCGCCGTTTACAAGAAAAATGCACACTACTTTGGCTGTGACAATAACGCAACGCCTGATACATAGGCAACAAGTGCTACATCCGTCAAGGAATTATTAGTTTTTAGGTAACATATTACACGCTCTAAGGAAATGCAACCTGTGATGCGGTATTTTAACACAACATAACGCAAAATCCAGAGAAATAAACATTGCAAAAATATTTTCGACCCGATAAATTTGGTAACAATTTTGGGTTTGCAGATTTTTTGTAATATCTAGTTTTTATTTGCAGATAATTCATAATTTTTAAAGCATCGTGACATGTAAATTCTAATATAAATATGTTTTCAAGTGTTTTATTTATTTATTTTTTCGCTAAATGGCAGAAACAAAGAGCTAAGAAAAGTTGAATTTGCGACCACTGCTTGTTTTGGGAATGGTAGCTCTCCGTTTATGTCATGCAGTGGCATTAATGAATAAAACATTTTCAAAACGATTGTAATTCTTTCAGACTGTGCCGAAAGGGATTTTATATTTATTTTTCTCTTCGGAAATAATAGCATTTTGTAAAAATGCTGCAAAACTAAATATGCTATCATATTTACAAATTCAAGCATAAAATTTTAAAAAGTTAATTTGGATTTTTGCAAAGTGCTTTTAAAAACTGCATCGCAGGTTGCATTTTTCTGAGAGCACGGCGTACAATTCCTTGGCGGAAGTACCACGTTCTCATACCAGGCGTTTTGTTATTGTCACAGCATCTGTTCTGTGTATTTTTCTTGTAAACTGTGCATTCTAAGAGCGTGCAACAAGAGGACCATTTTTGTTTATTACGATATACTGTTTGAATATACAGCATACTATGTTCACAATGCCTGACAACACAGTAATTTTATGCAATTTGAGGGTTGTCACACCTATTATGTTCATGAAAGAATGTTTGAAACCTGAATCTTTTACAGGTTCAAGATCTCAATAATACTTAACATCATCTACAGAATTGTAATTTTTCTCCTACTAGTTTTTTTTAATTTTGACCAAAAACTAATTTTAAATTCAATTTTCAAAGGCTCACATCTCCCATAATATTCACTTGTCTTAAAAGTGTCACATGTGATGTTTGCTTACTTTTTAATGAGTAATCACCTCCCGTAGTTTGGGCTATTAATTTCCTTACATCATGTATATATCAGTGTGTATACACACATATCTCGTGGTGTTTCGTAAACATGACGATTAACTTCGGGGGTTTATTTCTAATGAACATCGGGTTAGACGATGCGACTATTAGCTTACGAAAATATTAAGGGAGATATGCGCCCTTGAAGTATCAGAAATTTCTTAAAATAAACTACGGTTTCTTTACGTACTGCTTTATGATAACTAGATCTTAATCATGCGAAGAAACTATTCTGCAAACGTATACGCTTCATTAATATAATAGAAGCGCCCAATGTCTTGTTAGTTACAGTTTTTTGTTATAAGTTAGGGTTATTGTTTTTAATAAAACCTCTTAATCAAAAAAGGTTCTCTTATTGATAATGTCTTAACATTCATAGTTGGCAAATGGAATATTCGCACAAAGAGATATGTGGCAACTGCGCACTAGACAAACCTGCTGTTTCCGGCACATTGTACAGTATATTCGTCCTTAGTTCAAGGAAATGTAACATTAATTGCAGTTAATGAAAACAAAGTCAAATTCCGTGAACTCAAAAGTTATGCAATTATAGTAAAACTAATGTTGCATCTATGCCCAGCCTACACATTCTTGTTTGTCATGTTTCAGGTATGCATCTCTATTAAAGGTGACCAAAACGAGCGCATTGTATGTTTGTACCATTTATGTTACAGGAATCATTTATTACTTGCCGTGCACTGAATTTAGCCGCACTCACATTGCCGTAGTTTTCCTCGTGAACAGTCCATCCGTTATGTTACATACGTTTGTTGACTATACACTGTAAAAAAATTTAGGTAAATTTACTCTACATGTAATGGAAGCTAATTACCTCTACAAGTGAGGGAAAATTACTCAACACGTGTCAAGGAAAGTTACTCAACTCGTAATGTAATTTTTCTTTACGTATTGACGCAAGCTCTCTATGACAATTTGACATAACGCGCGAGCGAAACTTCCGAGTGGTTTGTGTGGCGAATACACTACCTTGCGGAAATTTCCACACATATTCGGAAATCAGATATCCCTCTCAAGGTTGGGGAATACTACCGTACATATGATGAGTAACATTGCTAACTTTTTTACAGTGTAGCCTTGGTTTCTTTTTATTCTAATTTTCTTGTATTTAGTTATCTTATATAACTGTGGGTTTTCTGCGTTTTAACAACTCTAGCAATTGCATACAGCCAGTAACACGCTTTAGTTTGTCATAAACCTCCTTTGCAAAAATTATTTAAAGATCACACTTTAATTAATCATGTGTCGGTCTTTCAAAGTAGTAAATAACGTATACAAAATTAAAAATCTGAACGTTTTTTACGAAGTATAGAATTACACCAGTTTTCACACAATGAATAACTTTAAAGAGTTGTAAAGAATAGCTATACTGTTTATAAAATTAGGATATAATTTACTTATTATTAGACTGAAAACCGGGAATATGTACACGAAACAAAATTTTAACAGAATCTTGTTTTTGCCGGAAAGTAATTTTACCCACACAAAAATTGTTCAGGTGGGTTTCTGACATGATGTTCACAAAATACTTTATATTTTTTGGTAAGAATAAACATTTTTATATTTATAAATGTCACCTCGTTTAGAGATTCCTTAAGGGCCCTCAGCACCGAAATATTCGTAATTTTACAATCGTAAAAAATACTCACTAAATCTTACAAATTTCTTTTATAGTAATCAACCACAAATACAATATTTTTCGGTTTCATAGTTTTCACACAAACCGAAGTCAGTGTAGCAATTGGAACATTTTCGCTCCTTACCCCAAGTAAAAACTATTCAAACGACAGTTATGAAATAATTTAGAGTAAAAGTAAATGCATTAAGTTTTATAATACGCATTAGTTTCTTCACGTAAAATCATCTGTGTTATACAAAAAATTCTCTAATGTAACTTAATTTCTGCATGTTTTAAAATGCTTAAATTTTTAAAAAATAATTTTACGTGAAATAATAAATGTGTTATTCTCTAGCATATTACATTCACTTTCACTGAAAATTATTTCATTCGTGTTAGAATAGTTTTTACTTTTGCTAAGTAGCAAAAATTGTCAAATCACTACTGTGGCATGCGCTTGTGTGAAAATTATGAAATCTAAAAACACTTTATTTGTGGGAAATTACTATCAATGTATAATGTGTAAGAGATAAACAGTGTTTGGTACAGTTATATAATTACGAATTTTTCGGTGCAGAGCCGTTTTAAAATGAAATTATAGTAAAACTAAAGAATTGTAAACATTCATTGTGTTCAGCATTTTTTAAATCTGTAGTTTTGACATTTTATGAACATAAACGACCGTGCCGTGCTTAAAACATTACTATTGCAATGTTAATTAATAGTAATACAATTGCAAACAATCAAGAATTTAAATGCTTCTAGTTTGAAGCAATTCACAAAGTACAGCTAAACGGCCATATATAATACTTGTCACCTGATCAGATAAACTGTTGTTGTGGTTTTTCACAATATCCTCGGCAGGTACAGATCTCAGAAAGTCCAGCATCTGTTGAGAATCTTCTGATGAACAACCGAGGATTTCAGCCAAGCGGCGTGCATTCTTATTACTAACATCGTGTGAGATAAAACACGGAGGAAGGATAGCTGTGCCACTCATAGCTATTGCACGGTGGAATAGTCCTGTGAAAGAGTACACAGATATATCAGTTATGCGAGTGTTTTTTTTTTTAATATAATATGGTCTGTAAAAACGGGAATGAATTGTAAAAAGCTTGTAGTGTCAAAGTATACGTGCTTGTTTCAACTACTTTTAACACAATCACCTCTAAGACTGAGACACTTGTCATACCGGTGCACAAGTTTTCCAATATCCTCTGCAAAGAAAACTTCCCTCCAGCCTATTCAACCACGTAGCCACAGTCATGGCTGTTGAAGCGTCATACGGCGCCAAGTCTGGGCTATAAAGAAAGTAATCAAACAATTGCAAACAGTTGTTGGGTCATGGTAGAAGTACGCGGTCGGGCATTCTCATGAAGCAAGATCTCCCGATGTCAGCATTGTTACGCGTTAGTTGCTGATCGACCACCGTATCCTTGTAATATCATGAAGTATGCGGCAGCACTGATGGTTGTCCCCGGGTACATGAAATCAATCAGTAGCATACCTTGGTGATCCCAGAACACTAGTCATCAGTTTCTTGGTGCTGGCTGTCCATTTAACCGTTTTCGGCTTATATAGATAATAGCTGTGCATCCATTGTTGGGCTTAAAATTTCGTTTCTTCGTTTCCTAAATTAATTCATGTTTCATCTTCTGTCACAAACTGCTTCAGAAATTATTCTCCGCCGTTTGCGTTTCGCAGCTGAGATGACAAGGTCGATGCCATTCGCCGCTACTTGTTGATGTCAGTCAACATCTTAAGTAGTCATCGTGCACAAAATGTATTGTATCATAGCTTATCTGTAACAATGATGTACAGGGCTGAGAGTCAAATACGCGGAAATTCTTCGGACAGTTCTACAATCGTGAATCGACGTCTTCGTCAGGATCGTCGCTACGGCCTTCGAGAAATTTTCGGCACCATTCTCATACGTCATCACTCACAAAATGTTCACAGTACACAACGCTCATTCTGCGACGGATTTCTGCTGCATTGTGTCCGTCTGCCTGTAAAATCGAACGACCACGCAGCTCGCATTCCGCCGCACAGTGTATTGTCGCAGACACGTTGACATGTCAGTAATCACGCCTCAGTTGATGTGTTTGTTTGGCCACTGAGCGTGATTTTGTGTAGGGTGTTTGCCAGTTGCAAACAAAATCCCTTTTCTTTCAATTATCTGTTTGTGTCTGTGAATTACCTTGTTTTCTGTGTCACATCATTTGCTGCAATGGCATGTGTTCAAAACACTTCTTTAGTTTGTATATCACAACATTTGATTCACCTTGTATTAGTACCACGCCTTAAATGTTTAAATGAACAAGATTTGATAGACAGGCGGCAACTCTTTGCAGAGGATATTGGAAAACTGATGTTCATCTACGGAAAATATCTGAACCTGTGTGATGATTAATTGAAATATAGCTGAAATATGTAACCTACGTACAGTATAGACATTTTACAATTCATTCTCGTTCGTATCGCAGCCCATCGGAAGTTGAACATACGTAAGCCTTGTATCTTTTAATTAAGAAATATTTCATAAACAACGCAGTACATCAAATACAGTCAAGCATATGAGTAAATAACATGTATATTTGACCTGTTGTACTTTATTATATATATCACAAGTGTGCCATATTTCAGAATGGCGAGTAACAAATACTCATCTTCATTAGAAAAGGAAGCACTTCTGGTAACCAGCAATTTATTAAGAAAGACGAAAATTGTACATCGCGCCTATTTTAATGATTGGCAATCTTGGTAGCTAGTAGACCGAATAATGAAAAGTTAAGGAAATACGTGTAACTGTTTTATATTAAATTACACTTATTAAGCATTCTCTGCAAAATTCAAAATTGCAATAAAAAAATTATTCTATGTGAAAGTTTATAACTTGCCAACTTACAGTGTGATATGAAATCCCTTGAAACTAAATTTACTTCTTGCTAATGCCTTGGAAGAGGAAACATTTGAAACAAGGGATTTGTTATATATCTGTCTGACATATTTAACTGAAACTTTCAACGTTACACATAGTAAATTGTTTCAAACACTTTAACTGTAACTGCCCTCTACACCTGCAGTAACTATGCAATCTGATACATGAGCAGTTACCTTAACGCACAAAACATATTCCTTACACAGTTTATAGTAAATAATTTATAAAGTGTGTAAGTCATATTCCCAGTATTTTCAGAATAATTCGAAAATTAAAAAAAAAAAATCAACTAAATGTGTGTTGTTTTATCACACCGGATTGTTTGTGTCCGAGTACCAACCACACCAGTCGAACGTTTCGGATGTTTTGCAGATTATATATTTCATCTCGTGTGTAGTGCTCCTTGTCTATAAAATACACACAGTAATAATTTTGCTACAAATTATGTAAGTAGTAAGCCTGTGTCTGGCAGTAACGCGTCGTATTTCAGCCTCTCTATTTAAAAAACGCCAACGTTACTGACGAATATGTTCGGAAGATTGTCGTTGTACTAATGTGATAATCTGTACAGAGTCTAATAAATACATGATCAGCACGTATTTAATACCAAGATGTAACACTTTCTATTCTGTGTCCACGAAAACAAAAAAGTGTTTCGGGTATTTTTATCTCGTGTATATTAACATTCTCACCAGAGTTAACAAACAACTGAAAGAGTTTACCGGGAGGTCTGTGCAGATATCTCATAGATCATAACAATTGGCGGTATAGTTACCAACACTATTTGTTTATAAACAGAGCAGATTTTTGGACATGCGGTATTGCGGAAAAATGTTGCCGTATTGCAGAAAAACTCACAATGAAACAAATCATAACAAACAAAGGAAGGAAAGCCAAGTTGTAGTCAACAGACATAAAACATACAAAAATTCCTGAAAGGAAAGTAGTCATATATCACAGAAAACGACAGAAGGGCAAAAACCGATTCAAAACAACACAAAATTAATTCTGAAGTGGAATATAGTCATCTGGAGAAAGACGACACAAACAACAAATGACAGAAGAAAAAATGAAACCAACAAAACTAGAGTAGGCACCAAATGGAAGAAAAACGATGACGACGACCACAACACAATTAACGAGAGACACGGATGAATGTGAACACATGCAAAACAAAGCACAGAAAAAAACAGGCGAAAAAATAGTAGGCTTCTCAAGACGACAACAGGCAGTCAGTCTGTTGGAGATCCTCAATCTGTACATGTGTCTGAAGATGGGAACAGAAACCAGTTCCTGAGACGACGCATCACAAAGTGCTTTGTTTTTTCGCGAGAAGACCATTATGTTAGACTTGTTTTTTCAGTGTCTAACTGTCCATTAGCGCCTACTGTGTTATTTGTTTTCGTTCGCTTTCCTCAAGGTGACTGTGTTTCTGCTGTGTCGTATACATCTATTTTTTTATAGTTTGTTTTGTTTTGTCTGTTTGTTGTAATTAGTTTTTGTCTGTTCTTTCGTACTTACTGACGGAATTCCTTTTGTGGAATAATCTGAGTTTTTTTTTGTGTGTGCTCGTTTTAAATCACTACTGAATTCCTTGTAGAATTGTACATGTCTATCTTTGTTTGCCATCTGTATTCAAGATCCTTTTGTTTGTTTCCTTGTATGTTTGTGTGAATTCTCTGGATTTCTGTGACACACCATTTGCTGCAATGACGTATGTCCAAAATAATTCTCTAGTTTGTAACTTACTCCATTGCAAGAATCGTTCAAATATAATCCTTTCAGATATTTGCGTATGCCTCGTTCTAAAGTTAAAATCATGTTTTATCTTAAAGGTTTCAATTGATAACGATCACTAATAGGAATGAAATTTGCCACTTTCTAATATTTTTAAAAGCCTAAATAATTTTCGGGTATTTAAGAAAACGTTATTTTGCAAAAAGGGTTTCAAAATCATAATGTGTTGGATAGATTTTTAAGAATTATCGTAAACATACTTCACGTCTTTTCGCCTCTTTAGGAGTACGTATTACGAAAAAGTCCTAAATAACCTTTTTAACATTTTGTAATTGTCCCATTTAACAGAATGTCACGACACTAGTCAGAAGGTAGAATTCGATAAAAATATTTTTTCTCTCTTTGCTCCATTTAAAGAGGTTAAATTTTAAAATATTCTGCAATAGATACTTTTTTACAAGTTTGTAAGCAGTTTTCTGAAGTAAAGTGTTCAAATTTGTATCGACTGGCTCGTAAGATATCAAGGATCTATCGAAAATGAATTTCCTGCACATTCACCTCTTTAAGGTAGAACTTAAAACAAACCTGGAATTGCTTTTTATGTATTTTTAGTGGTGTCCCATTAAAGTAAAAATCTTGACGACAGGTTTTTAATGTGTTTCATTTCCCCAGTTGCATCTGAAGCGAATTTTATAAAGGAAATGCTAAATTATAAAATTTTGTAAGTAGTAAGTATCTGATAGTACGCAGAGATTTGGCAGATACTGTACCTACATTGAAACAAAGTGAAACATTAGTAAAATGATGTATGTATTAGCCTTGTGATAATGGCGTATATCTGAACACGTTATGAAAATATCGGCACTAGTAGTTTCAAATCCTTCACCAAGCGGTTACGCATCATATCAGTTTATGCCACAGATTTAAATTTATTCGAGCTACAGTCATAATTTAGTTCGGTTAACTCTAAGAATGACACTCCAAGAAACAAGTTACTCAGCGAACTAGTCATAAAGTACATTCAGAGTCTTACCTTCCGCCGAGGGAGAGAGCAACATATGATGAACGCTGGACCCGCCAGCACTTATTCCAAATATAGTCACGTTGTTTGGATCTCCACCAAACTGTGCTATGTTCTCCTTGACCCAGGTCAGTGCCATCACCTGGTCTCTTAGTCCGTTGTTGGTTGTCGCGTCAGATCCCTCCAGGTTCAAGAAACCTTCGTTATATCAAACATAAAATAATTTTACTTTATGTTTATTCAGCTACAATTATCAAACAATTGTTTCATTTAAAAACAAAAAATTATTTTTCGTAAGTTGCATTGGCTATTGCACAGGAAGTAATATAAAAGTGAACAATATTTTGATATAATTTCAATTACTCTTGGACTGAAGCCGAAATCGTTAACTTAAATTACGCTCTAACATCTCTGACATCTCTGACTTAATATTGGAAGATTTTAATACATGTTTCATTATAGCTAGTTAACAAATGAACCATGCAATAAAACAATTTAATGCGCTCCAAAGAAAACTTGGAAAAAAAAAAAAAATGTGCCCTTAAGTTTATTTCGCATTTCAAACCACTAACTGTCATAACGGCTTAACCGATTTCAATGAAATTTTGTATATACATTCGGTAGGTCTGCGAATAGGTTTTTATCTATTTTTTATCCTCCTAAGTGCTATTGTTTAGTTAATATTTTTAATTTAATAATTTTAGAACCCGGTCGATAACTGTGTAAGTGATAATTGATCAGTTATCCCCACGAGCTGATACCAGTCTATCCCCAGCAGGTGTCGCTGCTCTATTATCATTATTATTTATTAAATTCTTTATTATTACACCTCTTCCACTTATATATCACATCCTTACACACTTACAATAAGTTATTTATGTGACAAAACAACGTTTGTCGGGGCAGCTAGTGTATGTATATATATAGTTTACTGTTATTTTGTTAGCATTTGCACCCGTCGTCTTAGTTTGAATTACTTGGTATACTAATGATATTTTAAGGTAATTGTGAATCTTAGTTAACATGTTTATAACAGAAAAAATTCCGTAAGTTCGTTTCAGCCATGGTTTTGAAATTATAGTTATGGAAAGAGAACAATGCCCTTCACTACCTTATTTATATTTAAGTTACAACGTTGTTTGTTAATCTTATGTGCATTCATATACCATTCATTAGATTGTTATTGAACTTTGGTGAATTGTTTCTGGGCCTATGAAGGTTTCTGCCATTAAAAATAATGTTATACCTTGGGGTGTGAGTGTACAAAATACGGTACAAGGGCATAACCAGTCTCTCAAACAATTAAGTAGAAAATAACTTTTGTGGGTTGTGTGTTCAGTCGCGAAGCTTTCTGATCAAAAATAATAACAATAACTAATTAATTCTGGTAACATTTAAACTGTCTCAAATCACTTTCGTAATGAGTACAAATATCTAAAATGGTGACATACGCTCGATACAAATAATTGTAATCAGTAAAAACGTTATGTACAAATTTTTTTTATTACATACATGATAAAATTAAGGAAGAATGTGCAACTAGCCCGAATCTTTCTTACTCCATTGATATCAATAAGAGTGGAAGATTTACGTTTCCAGTCCTTGCCCAAAACGATACTAACTCTATATATTAATTACTTAATAACCTACACACATTGAATCAGAGCTTGTTTGATTTTCATTCCCTCAATATATCACGTAAGGAATACGGTAAAACTTAAACGCGCTGGACCCTGAGCCTCCGATTTAGTGGATACATAAAACATAATTTTAAAAAAATTAAAAAACCTTTACCAATAAAATGATTCCTTAAAATGTAAAATATAATAGTTTCCTACTGTTGACCCATACACGCATAGGAGGACATATAAGAAAATCAAATAGGAAGTTTAAATGAGCAAATATGAAATAAATTAAGTAACTTAAGAAAAACTTACGTATATTTTGTGCTCATACACAAAAATACCCAGAGAAAAGCCGCAATATTAAAATACACTTAAATGTTTATTGATTCCTCACTTTTTTTTCAGTTTCACATGTTTATTCTATTCTCTTTCAATTTCGCTAATTTTAAATTCATATTTTGTTTACCTAGCGATCCCACGATGCATTTAAGATAAGTCTTATCATGACTCATGAACGGTTTTGTCATCAACTATTATTATTTAATGTGAGTAACTAGATATTTTGTACTCTATCTAATCAAAGTACTTTTGAAAATCCGCTACACGTAGTTATGTAAGTAATTAATATTCACTTTTTTCATTGGATATTCATATTACGATAAAATTAATATTTTTGAACGCTTTGCGTGTGTGTGTATATATATATATATATATATATATATATATATATATATATATTAATATACATATATATATATATATATATATATATGAAAATACGTATTCAGGATAGCCAGAAACGAACGCATGATAAGAACATCACGTGAACGCCGGACTTACTTGGAGACGAAGGTGTGTGGCAAAATATTGTACGACATTTTCCGTGCAAAATGTGGCAACACTGCAAGGAAAAAGTCCCCTCGTGCGCGATACGTAGATGTGCTTTATGTATTTTAAGACGTCACGTAAACAAAGAATAGTGTTTAGACTTCTCGGGATTAACTTGCACCCATAAACAGTAGTAGTAAAATAAGTTAGATATATGTTGAGCGCAAGAGGGGACTATCTGTAATGCAAGGTTGCCACATTACGCTTGTAAATCATCATCGTACAACATTTTGCCTCGAAAGTTTTCGTTTCCAATTTAACCGAGGATTTGCGTGTTATGCTTTTTACGAGTTTGTTTCTGGATATCTTGTATATACACACACATACATATATACATATGTATACAAACACGCATATATATATATATATATATATATATATATGCACACACATTATGTGTTCACATACAAACACACACACAAACATATTATGGTAATTAGTTATGATTACAACTCATGTAATTAAATAGTTATGATTACAACACATGCTAAACACTTGTTTGCAAGGAACGACGTAACAGAAATTAAGATACTATGCGCATGTGTGCAGCATTAGGTCCTGGTTACCATATCATTACAGGACCATTACAAATTTGTACTAACATTCAAGTCTATAGAATAAATTATATATAAAAGTGTAGTAAATATTCGAATTTATGTCTACGGAAATGTCACACCGAATTAGAAAAGAGATTATAACTTTTAAACAGCTGAATATTTTCATCCATCAAATACAGCTATGAACCAATTTGAAAACACTTTGAAATCAGTACATCCGTTTGGGAGCTACAATGCCACAGACAGACAGGTGTACTCGTCAAAAATTATAACACTGTCCTTCTTTGTCAGGGGTGAGAAATGTAAGTTACTAATTACAAAAGTTAATGACATCTTAGAAACGCTTTGTTAAATACTAGGTTAGAAAATTGTTATTACCTAGCGCTCCAAGACGGTAGTTAAATGTTACCATGAGAACATCTTCGGCTACAATGTAGTCAGGTCCATACATATCTTTGTTTCCTGACCCTCCCACGAAGCCACCTCCATGAATGCAGACCATCACTGGTTTCAGGTTTTTCACTGGCCACTAGAAACAAACCAATGAGCATATTATAGTGAGCATGTCAAACAAGCACATTCTACTATAAGTGAGATATTATACTGACCTGTGAAGTGTACACATTGAGGAACAAGCAGTCTTCGTTTCCAACGTAGCGTCCTAACATGAAATCAATGGCTGGAGCCACATCTCGTTCTTCTGTCGCGTCCCAAACACCTTCCCATTGACCTGGTTTCTGCGGCGGCTGAAAAAGAATCCACGCTTTCGAAATTTTTGCCTCAACTCCTTTCCTAAATATTTCCGACAGTGTATAAAACGTTGATTTTGAGTTTTTGACAATTTGGTTTTTCCTTCATTCCAGATAAGTTTTGAGAGCACCTTTACTGACTTCCTCTAAAAACCTTTGGACCAATGCTCGAAAGTTCGCCTAGAATATTTATCAACTGAAATTAACTTACCAAGAAAACTGTTATCCAGCTGTAGCGAATGTTCTTGTTTTTAACAACTAACATGTAAATATAAGAGAATAGTTCATTTGTCAGTATCAGTCTTGTTGGTTTGAACGTAATGGGATAACTTGGCAGTTTTAAGAAAGAAAACTATTTTTTATGTAAATAATTTATTGTTTGCCATTTTCTGTAAGAGGATGAAGCTAATATTATTTCGTCACATCTCAGAAATTATTTAATTTATTTCCAGTCAGTCTCTTTTAACGTCTACCATGATGATCAGCCATTTAAAATTAGACAGTGTTACTCTATCATTTGCGTTCTTACAAAATGGTAGCTTTTGGAGATAACGTTCAGTCTAAACTCAATAGTTTTAAAATTCTGGACATATTGAAACCAATATTAACATGTTTTTTTATAGAATTTAATTGCCTATCTTACTTCCTGCTTCATTTTGTAATAGAGTTGCAGCTACATCCGATCCGGATATTGCAATTCTTTCTGCTGACAAAGGCCGTGCTACAGTCATCCTAGACAGAACACTTTACTAGAGTCTAAATCACTGACCTTATAACCCCGGACAAATACACACTTCTTAAAAAGGACCCAACAGCAGCCATAGAGCGGAAAGTATATCAAGCCATCAGCAAGTGTAAAAACCACATACTGGAAAGCACACGAAGAGCTCTTACACCTCACAGCAGCAAGCCTCCTCACATATATGGTTTACCAAAAATCCACAAAGAAGACATACCCTTACAGAGTACCATTAGCTCATGCAGCTCCTCTTGCCAAAATCTGTCTGAGTATCTGTTGAACATTGTCGAACCTCTAGCCGGTCAGATACCTACGTTCATTAAAGACTCTAGCCACTTTATTTCGGTATCCAGAACCCTAGAGGTATCACCATCCGACATCCTGGTGAGCTTCGATGTCCAGAGCTTATTCACCAATGTTCCAGTAGCAGAAACACTTGCCACAGTGAAATCCAAACTAGAAAATGACAGCACTCTTAGTGAAAGAACATCCATACCAATCTCATCCATAATGGAGCTCATGAACACTCTGTGTCACCACAACTTACTTTCAGTTTAAAGAAGATTTCTACAAATTAAATGACAACGATGTTATATTGTGTGTAGCAAATAATGTTTTAATTTAAAAATAAATTTCGTATTTTCTAAATAAATCAACCCTGAAAGAAAATAAATAATATCGTAGAATTCGTAACTTAGGATGTGAAAAAAAAAAACAGTTATATTTTGTATATAGAATAACGAATAGACAATTTATTCAACAGTGAAAAGTAAAAATATAAACAAAACAACATCGAAATACCAACAAGTATATAGTTTCCAACTTTGCCGCACGCAGCGTTGTTTTACAACGTTCGAATCTATCCACTCTAAATTCCCAAACCCTAAATATGTAAAAGGTTCGTTTCTGACACGGCTTTAGTAACAAACAAACATCCCTTACACATACGCTAAGATACAAAAGAAAATGTTATCATAACATGCACTATTCAATAATGACATAACAATATACGAACACGTGGGCGTTAGTCTGAGACCATTGAAATACATTACAAGATAATTAATTGTATACAATCTGTAAATGAAAATTTATCGGTAGTTAATGGTTTCCTTTACAGTGCATTGTTAAGGGTAGTTAAAATTACCCCACGCATTACGTACATTAGGATATTTTAACTATTCCTTCCTGATTAAATTATTTTATGCGATTTTACTAAGAATTTGTTTTGCTTGACGTCATTCATTTTATTGCCTTTACCAAGGCGCTGCGTGTGATTTGTTTAGCCACTTCATTTGAAGAACAATCCTTACCTTGAACCTGAGAGGACCTATGGGCGGCTTGGCGTAAGGGATTCCCTGGAAGCAGTAGTATTCTCCTCCAGCTGCAGATGTCACCTTCTTACCACGCAGCCGACCTTGTCGGATCTCTGCTATCACCTCTTCAGTCATCACGGCTCACCTGGAACTGATTAAACGTCCGAGTATATGACTATGAGCATCAATTGTTACATTATCTCTCGCCATCAGTTCTGTGGTTTATTAATTTTAATTTCAGAGAACTATGCTTGTTTTTTTTAATTGTATCACAAGAAGTTTTTCGTCAGACAGTGTTAAAATAATGTTTACAAGTAATACTGCGTTAACATGAATGTTTTAACGTTGTATGCGTAGTGTGTGTGTTTCCATGTGTGTGTGACCGTTTCCGTCTGGCTGTTTCTCTCTGATTGCTCTCCCACTTCTCTTTCTATCCCTCTGCCCCTCTCCATTCCATACGCCCACCATCTTTACCCTTCTCTCTTCCTAGCACATTCGGTTAGGCTCCGGTCAATGTTGCTAGAGGTCCTGGTTTCGAATCCCTGCTGAATTCCAATCGAATAAAGGTTATGTGTAGAGGTGGTGATTTATCGCGAAGAAATTGGCTGTTCGCTGGACTGCAATATGCTGTGCAAATTCACGGCTGACTTAAGGTTTTATTTCGCTACTGGGCTGCGTGTGTGTAGCGAGAATGCCACTACATCAACGCAATACGTCTGTGATTGGCCATCAAACAATTATGTCGTGAGAAAATGCCCATTTCCAACTGATATATTACAAGTAATCTATGTTATTTTGGAAACTATGCTGACTTGAAACATTTTTGCGATAAATCACCATATATAATTATGAACTTATCATCGAATTAATATATTTCTTCCTTTCTGTACATTTCATCCTCTGACAGTATCTACCTAGGGAAGTTAAGAATTTTTTTTTTTTTTCAAGTATGAATTGAGTTCAAGGATTGTTTTTACTTTCGAAAAGTAAAATAAAACCTAACATTGCAGTGCAGTAATGCCAGGCTTACATTTATATTTACATTCTTTAAACTATTATGCAGTTTAAATTATTTTCTCTGGTTCAACATACGATTTCTAACACACTGCAGTAGGATTTTCATATGTAACTTTTACGAAATTAATTACATTTCAGGGCAGATTGAATAGGCTGACACAATGCTTTCAATTCACCGCAGTGTGCAAATATTTACGGATGAAATTTTGAAAGAACTAACGAAAAAACCTATTCGACTTCAATTTGTACTTCAGTAAATGTGCAGACAAGCAAAAATTTTAAAGCTAAAAGTAATGGTGTGATTCCCATACAGTATAGTATAGTAAGACTGTAAGATATATAGAAGAATATATGTTGAGAAATAATGGTAAAGCCTTCAAGCAATTGTTCTGCATTAAACTAAATGACTACTGATTTGAAAACAAGGCGGAGGTCCGTTGGCGATAGTAATAACAACAAAGTATATTATAAAATTTCGTTGTAAAATATATATATTTTTTAAATTACACATTCCTTAGCGGTTTAAGTTTTCCATACATTAAGGTATTTTGAAATGACGTTTTAGATTAAGAATATTTATACCAGCTACTAAAACTGCTTAGGGCCATGTTCGGTAATTTTTTTCATGTCGGTGCAATGAACTCAAGTAGTTTTTAACGAAATGTTTTGATTAAATTTACACTATGCGCAGTCATACTCACACAGTGCACTGCACAGTTAAGTGCACAATTCAATGCAGGTGTATTGTAAAATATTGCACCATTC